>JAUZST010004739.1:0-16081 GCA_034779995.1 Parotocinclus haroldoi | reverse complement strand
ATGGCAAACTACTCCACTATCCTGCCGAAATACTTCATGGATCACATCGATGAAAGACAGAAATGTGTGGAGATCGAAGATCCATCAAGTGACCGAGAGTCGGCCGCGACTGTACGGTTAATCCATCCAATCCTTTTTACGTTAAGCATTTTACTTTAATGGGAAGAAAACACATAACCTAAAAATTATCACAGGTTCACGAGATTATTTATTACCTGAACTGAAGCTTGTTGACATTTCTCTTCTACTTCATGAGTTCATCTGAGTGTTTACAACCTCTCAAAATGACTTTCTGGATAAGGATTGGATGACCGAAAGGCCAATTGCCTCACCAGTCTCAAAAGTCACCAGTCTACAATTAGATACCACCTCCATTCAAACAAACCATATGGAAGGTGTGTCAGATCAAAGCCTTTACACCTAACCACATATGTAAGCTGCTGAATGAAACTGGAACCTATTGTCAGAGAAAACATATGACTTTCTGGCAAACAGGGGTTGTGGCGCTTCCAGAAGTGCAATGCTAGGCATGATAGGCATGTGGTATTTAATGTCCACATTACAATCTAGGAAAAAGGACGTTACCATAGTGACACAGTCATTTTACGCTCCTAAGGCTGCTAGCATAGCTACTAATTCTAACTGCAGCCTTAAAACCAAGAGAATATCAGTTCCTGATTTCCTTTCAGTTGACTGTCATTACTAACCATTCCGAAATGCTGCACCTTCTAGAGCTTTCTACTAAGCATGCTAAGCATTTTCTCTTTCATCAACCCCCTTTTCTCTCTTTCCTAAGCATGCTATATCATTTCCTCTGACTGCAAGAGAAACAGTATTTGGCACCGTGTAAATTTGATTTAATTAAAGCTGTGGAAGTTTGCAAATAAGCTTTAAAGCCGCACAAAGTTCTGGAGTGTAAAAGAGAAAGAGTTGCTGCAAACAGCAAGTTGAATATTTGGTTGTTTTAACAAGATAAGCCAAGCCAGTCGATTTGACTGCACTATGGATTTGCATCAGGCAGGCAAACGTATTCTCTTACGCATGATGTCCTTTGTGCTCTGTTGGCCTGTGTGTACATAGACCTTCCTTCCCTATCCCGTTTGTGGAACTTTGTTGACCTAAAATAGTCTGTCCTAAAATAAAGATTATAAAAGCAACCAGTGGCCATGGTAACGTATTTAAATACATGTAAGAAAGCAAATGAAAGCATGATGGAGAAGTTCGTCTAAAGGGGGCATGTGGATTAAGAAGATAATGTGGATTATGAAGATAATGGATAATGGATAAAGTCTGCTTTTACATGGTTTGGTAACACTGAACAAAACTTCAATTAACTCTGAAATAACAATGTCACTTACAATGAAGTCATTCTTGTGTAATTGTTAGAAAAAACCCCCCGACTATTTAAACCATGTCCTTTCATTCTTGTCACGTCATTTAATTACATCAATTAAATCAGAACAATTTGGCCCAGGATGGAAAATGCAAATAAAATACTTTGACTTTTTCATTGCAGACGGCAGGAATGTGAGATATTTCATGTTTTGTCTGGTCAACTTTAGTTCATTTTTAATAAACATCCAGCCCTTCCTGTATTTCAGGCCTGCAACATATTCAGAGATACAGAATAAAGATTTGGTTTTAGACCATGTCCATCATGTCACTGTAACCATGATATGCAGTCATACAGGAGTAGTACTCAGCATTAAAGCAGAAAAGTACATTAAGATTTTAGACACGACGTCTTTTTCACATTAGAAAGGCATGAGGAGGGTACAGGAACCGGACTGACCTGCCTGCAGTCCTGACCTGTTCCCAACAAATGAATATGTTGAAAATAAAAAAAAATAACATTGGAAACACTTAATTGCTTGGTATCCTCTTTTACGTGTTGTGAGATGGAATGGCAACATCAAAGTGCTAAGTGCTTTACCGTCCCAGCTATTCTTAAAATGGACACCTTGTGGTCTTGTGGGGTCCAAGCTTTGATGGGAGGTTTCAAGAGGTGGGCCTACATAATATACTGCTCACAAAAATCAAACAGAAATATCCCATAATATAATATCCTTACATTTTTGCGAGCAGTATATTAGACAGGCTAATCTGTCTATGCTGTAATTTTAATTGTGTGCCTGGAATTGTACTTTCTGCTAGAAATTGTGCTTTAAAAAAAAGAGAGTGAACGTTTTTGGGTACTTGAAAAGTCCCATATAAATGTCAATTAAATGCTTATGCAGAAGCACTGAGATTAAGCCATTGAGCTGACATGCATTTTGTTTCTTTGTGTCAGTCAAGCTTGTTTCCAGGGAAATCCTCGGCAGATTTTTTGTTTCCTCTGCTGACAGATTGCATAACAAGTGCCACATGTGCTGCTTTACTTGAAATCTGTTAGAGCTTTATATGAAGACTTGCAAATTCTGCTGCTAGGGATATGACGGTACATGACCACGCTGTTTAACATCCATCTGATCAACGTCCATTCAGTTTAACAGTCGAGGTCTCAAAAACGAAGTTCTAATTTAAAAAAATCTCTTTGCTCTGGATGCCGTGGCCGTAAGCTGTTGGTCACATCAACAACCGAGCAACACTGTGCTACATGAGCAGTCACTCGAAAGCTCTCTACCTAACCAGTCGTGTCACGTTTGAACTAGAAAATGTTCTAACACGGTTGATGTGATTGGAGACTTTTTTCAAATTAATTAAAAATGTTTGTGTATATGACTTTCTGCTGCTTATTTGTAACAAGCTGTAAATGGAGTTTGGACGCTATGCTCCTGTCCTATTGTTCTGAGATCTCTGACACGTTTATGTATTATTTGGACACATCTTTTATTAAGAAAACACCCTTTAGATTAACATTACAGTAGCGTAACGAGACTACGTAACCATGCTAATGTCCAGTCAATGTCCTGTTTCACAGGTCAAAAAATGATGCTCTCTTGAATTTCCAGACAATAGATACTACATCATCAGGGTTCAACCTTTAGGTGACAGGTCCAACACACTGTTTTGTGGCAGACCACTTTAACATTTCTTCCACAGAGTAACATAGCTGAGGTATAGTCCAACAGTCTAGGACAAAAAAAAAATCCTATTAAGAATCAACTGGCAGCTTAATAATGGCATTTATATGACCTGTCTGCATTGTCAGGGCAATTAGCCATGTCTGTTTCAAGGCTCCCAACCCTTTCTTTTCATTTGCAGTGGTGATGGAGCAAGAATGTGCTTTTTCTTCTCTGGAAAGCTGAAAAACAGTGAGGAGATGGTGATTTTTCTCCCAGCCTGCTGTACATAACACACCAGGGTGAAGATTATAGGTCAGTCGAATTAACAGAATCGACGATGAGCCATTAATGCCCATGAGTCCATGAAATATTCACTCAGTGTATGGAAAAAAACAGTGATTCATTTCATTTGGCTAAGGAGAATGAGTGGAAAAAAGGGGAGCAAAGTTTGTGTGTGCATTAGCGTATGTTTGTATGCTATTTGCATCTGAATGATCCACTCAAACAACTCAAGTTAAGGCCAGAAATGTAAGGAATTACAGGGCAGTCCATAGTATTCCACACAAATTTGAACACCCAAACATATAGTAACAACCCATTACATATAAAAACGAGTGCGTTCCCTCATTTGCTTCTATAACTGCGTTCTGCTACATTCAGGGGTGTCTACATGGTAAGGGGAGGCAACCTCAGATCTTGAACCTATAGAAGCTGATTTAACTCCTCTCACATGTTCAGCGGAGCAAAGTACACTGCTCATAAAAATGAGGGGGATTTGATTTTGTTTAACTAAACAAGATAATCAGAAAAGCAAATAAAAAGTCAAAGGAATCTATTTGATTACGCAAATTAGATCAATTTTTCAATTATTTTGTTTGCGTAGCAAGTGACATAATCATGGGGCTTTACAGAATTCATGTTAAACTGGACCAGAGTACCCCACATTGACTGTTCAGTAGGGTGTATGGTCACCCAAGACTGTCAAAACACAGTGAGAGTGATGGGGCATGGACAGGATCAGACTGTCCAGCAGTTCTTGTATGATCCTCTTCATGTTTATTTTGAAATGTCCCCTTATTTTTCTGTGTAGATTCAGCTGCGTTTGAGTCATTTATTTGAATTCTTTACACTCCACTCCCCAGACCTTCAAAGATAAATACAGAAAGGTAAAAGACAGTGTGGTGCCTATTCTGAGCTGACCTTTAAGAGTGGCTGATTTGTTTGCTGACAACAGCCAACATTTACAGTAATAACAGCTTTTCAAAACACTTTTGCTCTCTAACAGACCAGGCATTTAGAAATTCCATAGAAACTCTAGAAGGCTTCTGTCATGTTTAGAGGTGAGGATTAGGAATTCTGTTTGTTGCTTCCATCTTACCTTTTTACCATCCTACAGCATCTGCACCCCATCTGGACAGCTGGATATCGGAGCTGAATGGACAAAAAAGACAGACAAAAGGATCTTTTTAATTTTAATAAGCAATAATGAAAAATATTACTGAAAAAACCTTCTCTTTATTACCCTGTCTCTATGTTACACTGTCGATTTGAGCAGGTCCATCTGGTAATTTATTTATTACTATGAATTGACTTTACATACTTTTAGTCCCCTTTAATTATCAGGACCCCCGCAGATCAGGCAGAACAGGTGTGTGATCGGATCAGACAAAGCAGCGCTGCTGGAGTTTTTAAACACTGTCTTTACTCTCTGTGCTTTCTCTTTCTAGACATGGCTACCATATTGTTCAGTCAGAGAGACAGGATGCTGGTGGCTTTGCATCAGTGTAAAAGCATGGAGCTGTACCTAATAATGGGATCAAGTGTATACAAAACTATTATTGTAACAAATCAATTACTACAACAAACACTGTTACAATAAAGCTATTCGTATTTTCCTTATAATTATATGACAGAGTACATTTAAAATAAGACTCATTTACTCAAGTAAAGTATCAAGATGACATTTGTACTGTACTCGTAGTCAAAGTATAAAAAGTATTGAAGTATCAAGAGTATTGTAATTTCAAAAATACACACAGTACAGAGTGAAACTTACTCTTTTCTCACTTAGTCAGACAATTGTTTATCTAAGTAATTGAACAGTATTTATTGCTTATGCATGTTTTATGCTTTGGTATTTATATGGCTATATAAATAATACTTACATTTACGGCATTTAGCAAACACCCTTATCCAGAGCGGCTTACAACTCGCACATCAACTACTTGGTGTCTCTAAAGTGGCCCTTAGTGTGTGACTACAGGTGCCCTACGATGGATTGGTGCCCAGTCTAGGGTTGTTCTTGCTGGCCCGCAACATCGTGTGGATTAGGCGGAAGATAACGGATGGATGAATTTCTTAATTTTCATTTTATCTCTCATTTGTTTACTTTGCCTTTTATTAGTTTAGTGCTACTATTATTTATTTACTTATCTATTTTTATGTATTTCTTGTGTCTGTGTGTGTGTGTGTGTGTGTGCGTGTGTGTGTGCGTGTATGTCTGTGTCAGTGTGTCTGTGCGTGCCTGGGAATTGGGGGTTTAAAAAAAAAAACGAGGAGGCTGATGTTTGCTCTCTGTATTTGTTTGCATGTTGTAAGAATTCCTCAATAAAACCACAAAGGACTACACAATACCAACAATAACAACAGCAAAACAAACATTACCTAAAGTGCAACGTGTGCAAAATAGTGCTGAAAGTACAGTATTCAAATAGATTTTAATTTATGAACCAACAACAATTCTATCAACAGCAACTCAGACAATTCCTATCCCATCCCATCTAGGACTTAATGGAAAAAAAAGACTACAAATCAGAAACACAGCTCTTGCATTTAAACTAAATTTAACTCACAACTCTCAACTAAAAATAACCACAACTCCAACGATAACGCAGCCAATGACATCACTATGAGTGAGCGCTACTAATGCTATGTTATTATTCTATTTAAGAGCATGTCTGGTTTTCTAATGCTGAAACAAGACGGTGACCACAGCGTGGAGCAAATGTGACGAGACTATTGTCACAACAGCACTATCTATATCCCAAATATGGAAATTAAGACGACAGCCCCTACCCAGTGCATCTAACCTTTTAATAAGAATAAGTTTTAGTCCTGGAGAAAAGGTTAAGATAAAAATAAGAAAAAAAAACGTAAGTTTTGGAAACAGTTCTTTCACCATCCTCAGTCTGAGGATCCGATATTGATCTGACATATTGCTCAGTCGGGTCCGTGTCACGGCTTTATCTTTCGAGAGATAAACACGCGTGTGACACTGCACACAGTTCCTTACCGCCTCCAGCCCCGCGAGTGGTATCAATACATGGTTACTGTGCACAGGTTGGTACGGATGTGCTGACCTTTTTCTCTGCCTGCAGGCTTTGCCATTTCTCTTGCTCTTTGTGACCGAATGGAAAGTAAATAATTGATAGAGGAGTCTGGGAAAGGCTCTGTTAGAGCAAGGATATGCCTGCTCTCCTGCCCTTAACTTTTTCCTCCTTCCTGTTGCATGCTGTTACAGGAAGAAAGAAAGAGAGCAACGTTTGGGCTATAAATATTTTCTTGCAAAGTCACAGATTCACATTTTGATTTCATATTCAAATGGTCAATTGATACAAAATGCACCAGAATTGTTCACAGCGTCTGTAGTGTATGGTTGACTACCATACTATAAAATCTACCATACTATAAAATCTAGCCGCAACGGATGAAAAAAAAAACCCAGCAGAAATCTTCCAGAGCATTGGGATCCAAAAACACTGGAAGGAAGGAGAAACAAGGAAAAACCCGAGCTCTCAAACTGAACTCAAATAAACTCAAAATATTTCTATTGGTGCATTTAGTCTTTTAATGTTTAGTTAGTTTCCCCCAAAACACATTTCTTACTCAGAACTGAAATATCTGTCCATTTCTGAACTCATTCCCTTTTCACACTTTGCGACACGGAATGGCGGCACAGAAATCGTAGCGATTAATGTGAAAGTATTGATAATGGAATTTCGCAGCGTGGTTACGTTTTTCTTAACAACGAGTGAGTGATTTTTTTTTATAAGCACTACACAGCCATGTGAATGAACAGTTCTAAGCTTTGCAAGAATGCATTTAGTAATTTAAATAATTGAATAAACACACAACAGCGATTACCAGAAGAATACCTTTGCAACCCTAGTAGGGTGTTCCTTTCATTAGGCACCTTTAATCGCACTGTAACCTGGCTCCTGAAGCTGATGTGAAGTTAAATAAATAAACAGACATACAAGCTTAGGCATGTCTAGTCCATTTTTAGTCTTAAATTCAGCTCCATCACCGTTAGATTTGTTGTTTTAGCACTTGTATAATGGCAAAATATAAAATATTGTTAACAACCATACCCAAAAACTTCAAACTTGTATTTGTTACTCTATAAAACTCTTATCTCAACTGTGTGAGCCTTGACTTTTGTTAATTAATTAATTATTTCATTCATTATCTTCCGCTTAATCCACACGGGGTCGCGGGCTAGCCGGTGCCCACCCGGCAACTCTGGGCGCAAGGGCAGAAACAATCCAAGATGAGTCCATCATAGGGCACACGCACACAGTCACACACACTAAGGGCCACTTTAGAGACGCCAATTAACCCAACGCATGTCTTTGCACTGTGGGAGGAAACCGGAGGACCCGGAGTAAACCCACGCAGACACTGGCCGGACATACAGACTCCACACAGAAAGGACCCACCGTGCTGCCCGCCTTTACTTTTATTTATATTTTAACTTTACTTTGCAACCTTTCCCCTTTTTTATGATAGTTTATAGATTTTCTTTTGAACTCTTTAATGCTGACTACAAATTTCCAATTTATTAAAGAAACAGACAAATAATTACTGTGGGGCTAAAACAATGGGGTGTATATAATACAATGATGGCCTAATATTGGACTACAATGTTCAAAGATTACTTTAAGTACCGAATATTTTGGAACATGACCTATGTTTGTCCGTCTATTTATTTTTGCGCACACAAAAACAAGGTCATACTGATAATAAACTTCACACACAAATTCCATATGTTGGTCAAACTTCCCAAGGACAAACAGGAATGCTAGCGACACACTGTGTAGAGCAGCTAATGATTAAACTCCAGACGTGAATATTAGCACACACTTGGCTGTAGTACGGTTAGCTATTACACAAAAATTCCTGGAGCAGAATTTCTGCACATTTCATTCCTGCTTCCGTTCCTATGTAGGTAAGAAGCCCCTAAGATTACAGTTGACTTTTTTACAGCACTGCAGCTCCCGAAGCCTCCCTGGAGCCTAATTTCTCTACCTGCACTTGCTTTGTTGCTTCCCATTTGGTGTTTGAGAGAGCTCGCCATTACCTGTTGTTGACAGTGTTCACGTCAATATCTGTGTGAGTCAAGACTTAAGGCTTGATAATATATTAAACATATTAGGTGTTTGATTTCACTGGAACGTCATGACGAGAAAAAGACTGACTTAATACATTTATCCTGACCGCCTTGCATCAAAAGATCGAGATGACGCAAGCGTGGCACAATTCTAGTAAGACTCGCGTATATTTATTCAGACATTGGAGATTTTACTTCGTCTGTGAAATCGCGTGAAAAGTCATTTGGTGCAAGTCTGGTGCAAGACTAGATAATTCTGTCCATGTGAAACCATGGAGGTACGTTTCTTACTGCAGCCATGGGAAATGTCAGCCTTACAAGACAAGACAACTTGATTTATATAGCACATTTCCAAAGACTGCGAGTGTCAACCAAAGTGCTGCACAATAGAATAACCAAATTAAAAGGCAACCAATACTCCCCACAACCAGCTAAACGTAGCCTGACTTCCTTTATGCACAAATAAGATTTATAAACATAATGTTCCCAATGTAACAGCGATTCATTTTAGGCTACAATGCAGTAGGTACTATTATATACGGTACAGAGTCTGACGGGTTCAGACTACATGATGCGTCTTGATTGCAACACAGTACAAAAGTGATCAATTTAAACGGGTGACAATTCAACACAATTTGTTTCTTTGCTGAGCTGATGTCTGGTCTAGTGTGTTTCAGTTCAGTTCATTTTAGCATGATGTGGCCCAGTTTCGGTTCAGCAAGGAACAACGATTTCTCTATTTAACGCTAGAAAGGAGGAGACGTATAAGAAATAAATATAATACATTTTGCCATATCATAACTTTTACATAATGGTCCCAGAGCTGTGACTTTTATCATATCGGAGCATACTTTACTCTGTTACTCTGACACTGTTTTTTAATTAATATTACAGATCACCAAAGTAACTGTTTACAGTCAAATATGAACTGTCTCTCATCTCTGCAAGCCAGCTCTGTTTTTACCGCTCTTTCAGCACGTTACCTTGACAACGCGGCTACAGTTTACCTCAGAACGAAAGTGTCCTGTAAAAAGCTGCTGAATTGGCAGCAAAAAATCGACACAGCTTTATACAATAAAACTTTCACAGAAAAAACATCATTGGTCAAATCAAATGTATTTCTATAGCTAGAAATTGATTTATATATCAGAATTATATCTTAAATGTATTCATATATTTATTTATACATACTAGACCAGACATCAGCTAATTAGTATAATTAGAATTCGCATAAAAAGCAACAAACAGGAAATATGCGGCCGATGAAGTTGTGACCAGTGCATGCTGGGCTTTTCTGGGTGTACTGGTAACTAGCACATGCTGCTTGAACAACAAAACCAGCTAGAGCACACTGGGCAACCGGCTCTGCCAGCAAGGTTATGCTGGTCAGCCAGCAAAACCAGTAACCCACGGGCTTAAGCCAGCGTGGATCTGATGCAGGTCAATGCTTGTTTTTTTTCAGAAGGGTTAGGCATTATGGATATAAAAAAAAGCTTGTGTAAAATGTTTAAGAATTATGTTTCTTTATATTTCGCTATGAATATTTTAATCATTTTTGTTATTATAGTTTTTATTCTCATTATTACTTCAGTCGGATGTCCAACATCATAAATCCATTTATAGCAATAGTATATTAACACATTAAATTTTATTAATACATTAATAATCATTAGTACAATACAGTAGTATTGTCTTTCTGACACTTTATGACCTATTTTATCAAGATGACTTAATGAATTTATTTATTTATATTCCGTTATAACATAAAAGTGCATGCAAACTTTAGACAGAGTGGCCACGGTGGTCTTTCTATTAGAGTCCTGGCCATTCTAGTGTTAAATTACTTTGTCTCTCGGATTGTATATTCTCTCAGAATCGGCACATTTCTCGTAAATCTCCTCACAATTAATGTACTGTGATATTAGTGATAAAGCTCTCAGGCTGTGAACCTGACATCCACTGATCAGTTGTTAAGGTTACTCGCTCAGCACATGACAGAATATCCATCACGCTGCTTTTCGTAGCATGAAGCTGAACGGCCCTGCATAATTATCAGGTGACTAAACATGCTTTAACACATATGCATGCAGTAAACATAAACTCAAAGTTCAAATTGCACGTATTTATCCAGCTTTAAAAGCATGTGTTACGTTGCCTTATTTCTGTTCTTTCACTGGCGAGTGCGCAGGAAAAACGGAGGGTCTCCTGGACAAGGTGTCGGGCCATCGCGTGGCATCACTCCAGGAGAAACGGAAAGTGGCTAATCCACTCGGATGAAACAAGAAACCTGAGTGAACAGCCGAGGGAAAATGATTAATACATGGTGAGAACATGCTAAACCACACTAAAAACCAGGACCACAACATGCTGCTCTGAATCAGGTGCAGGTTTGTAATTATTTGGCTTGTATTTTTGAAATTCAAGATACTTGGAGAGAAACTTGGACTGTAAACTGTGCTCATTGTAGCACAGACTAAAGGTGATTTTTTTTTTGTTGTTCAAGTTTTATAAAGGAAAGTCCACATTATTTTGCACTGGTTTTCTTTAGAAACAGAAAAGGAATTTACTCAGTTATGTAATATATTGGGACGCTAAAAGAACATTTATTTACAATTTCAAAACTCTGTTTCAAGTAATTGATTTGAATTGCACTGGACTAGCATTTTTTTTTTTCGGTTTAAAAATGTAAAAGTGCTTCGTTTTTCTAAAAGCAATCTCTAGTCCTATGAGGCGACACACTGTTAAGCACTGCACCACTACGACATTAAACATTCATAATTCAATGGAGATCGAGAGAGATGCATCCTAAATGGCTTCTCTTATTGCCTGATCTTTTTCTTCATTTAAGCAGGGGATTGTGATAGACTAGGAGATAACGGATGAAAAGATCAAGAATTGCACGCCGTCTTCAGAACCGCTTTGGAAATTAAAATGCTTTATCTTGGAGGGAAGAATCAGGAGGTGAAAGGAGAGATTACTCCTGATTGCCAGCTCCAAAAGTCAAGCCCTATAGCAGTGGCAGTCGTGTCTCCATTCCAACGAATTGGAGTGAGAATTTTTCATTTCGGCAGGTCTGACCTGGGGGGCATTTCTAAACTACTTGTCATATACAATTTAGAGGTCAGTCAAAGGGGCACAGCTGTGCATAAAAATAAGCCTGATAAACACTAAAACGGTTAAGTAATTTAGCACTGTGTAAATTAACATTACTGACTTTATTTTAAATATTTGCAGATGTTCATTATTGCTTACAAAAAAAAATGAAGGAAACCTAAGGGCTCTGACTGAAATCGTTAGCTCCTCAAGCTTTTGGAATAATGCTGGGGTGTTGGGGGAAATATAGTTCTCGTCGTCGTGTGGTATGTCTTGTAGTTCTGCTCAGCAATCCAGGGTAGCATTGTGTTTTTGTTTATCAGTGATATAAGTGGGGCACAACAACATTTTACTGGGTCAGGTCCCCCGTTCAAGTGGATGTGGTGATGCCTGGGACTGGCATGTAACTGGTAGAAGTTATATTAAAATTGCCGAATGCCGCTGTAGATCCCCTATCATGGATGTCAGTGAACATTATGATACATTTCAGTTTATTTAGGTTTAATTTTGCATTCATTTTCATGTAAATACAGTCTCAGAATCAACAGCTTCAAGGTGTTTGTGTTTCCAAGAGTTATTGAAGCTCGATGAACTCCTACATATCACCATGCATGCATTAAGCAATGAATAGAGCTATCAAAGGCCAAGATAATATAATTTGGCCTAATATTGGACTAAAATGCTAAAGTATTACTTTTTAATGACCTAATATTTTGGAACATTACCTGTATTTGTCTAACTATTTATTTTTGAACACACAAAAACAAGGTCATACTGATAACAAACTTCACACACAAATTCCATATGTTGGTCAAACCACCCAAGGACAAACAGGAATGCTAGCGATACACTAATGTCTAAAGTAGGTAATAAAAAAAAGTCATTGAAGCGTGATGAACTCTTTACATGTCACCCTGCATGCATTAAGCAATGAATAGAGCTAACAAAGGTCAAGAAAAACAAATGCCGCAGAAGAACTGAGCCCTTTTCAGTAATATAGTTTGTACTGATCGTTTCTGATGAATCAATGTTCATGCAGAAACAGAATACTGGCACTCCAGTCCTGATCAAACGGTTACATTGGTTTTCGCAGCAGACTTCCTTACATGGTATCAACTCCCGTAGCTAGGCATACTCTAAGATCCCATTTTCAATTCATTCGTCGTGAGCACGTGGGCAGGTTTGCATATGGAAAGCAGGGACGTGTCACTACCAATATTCGGGAAGGACAGCATTGTCACTGCCAATATTTGCTCAAACTCTTCTGCATTATCTCTGGAGTGAAGTCACATTAGATCATTCTGATGTGCTGTCCCAGAGGCTACGTCTCCAAGACAACCAATTTCTGCATGCTAGCATTCGATTGGCTGAAAGGGAGCAAGCAACAAATGGCTCCGGTGGGTTCTTGAGTCCGTACCAATGTTGAGGCCAAATCCACCTTGGTCTTGAGTTGCGCCACATATAATTGTGTGAAAATGTTCTCATAGAACACCTTTGAATCGCATCGCTCAAACCACTTCAGGAGGTGGTTTTAGACGCATCATAGCCATGCAATAAACAAATATAAATGCAGCCGTCTCCCCAAGACGCAAAAAAAAAAGAGGCTGCCAAAAGCTGACAAATACACTGTGTTAAATGGCTCTGTTGCATTCCTGAAATTGCTGCTATAAAATGTTCTAATCAAAAACTCGCCCGTATGAGTGAGACAGGCAGAAGGCTAAGCAAATAGCCTGAAAAATTCATCGGGTTAGCTGACCAGCCTTTTTCAGTTGTGGAAGAATAGTTGTGTCTGCAAGTATTTTGTATTTTTTCTCTTGGAAAAAGTCATGAATAACATGTTTTTGTCCAAGATAATTTTATTGTTAATTTTTTCCAGATCACGTAGCCAGTAGGAAAAATTTACATCCAGTCTACGTCATCAGTATCAGTGATCAAAGCAACTTAGAACAACTGCTAATTTTGCTCTGTTACTGCTGTTAGTTAGCATTTCCTATAATCTTCTTGCTACTCAAGTATAACCATAAAGTAGTTCATAATGATATCAAATATCATACTGTCAAATCAGTCGGTCCACCAAGTGCTAAATTAGCCACAAACCACAACATTTCCAGAAACTACTGAATTAGCTGCTACGCCAGCTATAGCTTCGCTGTATTTAACCCTGTTTTTAAATCATTGTTCTTCTAGAAGATGTAACCATGACTCAATTGTATCTTCTTATCAGAAACAGCCAAATTAAAGTTTCCTAGAATTTCATTAAGTTCATAATGTGTTATTTCATAAGATTTTGCAAGGTCTTGCACAGAGAAAACGCGTCACTACACATCACTTATACTCCTCTATACGTAACCTTGGACTTATGGACCCGATTTTGGGAGGAAACCTTTACACCCTGATTAAACCTGCACAGACATGGGGAAGACATTCCACACAGAATGAACCCAGTCCACTCCACTCTGGAATTTAGACCATTCTATCTAGAATGTTTTTTATACCAAATTCACACACACACACACACACACACACACACACACACACACACACACACACACACACACACACACACACATATACATATACATATATATATATATGCCTCTGTTTTAGTAATTACCTATTGTGCAAAAATAGTAGTTTATAGTTTATACTGCACTGTAGACAGAAATCTAAGAGCACAAACTTTTTTTAGGTATGAATAAAGATTCAGTTCAGCAAAGCATGGGACTTTGAAATTGAATGTTTCTTTTTGTCAAGGCAGGGTGAGGAAATGATCCTTCTTACAGCACGTCCTTTAAACTTTAGTTCACTGCGCATGTCACAAGTAACTTAACATATAACAAAGGTAGAATGAGGAAACGTTTTCCGAGCTGTTCTTACTGGGAACAAATGAAAATAAAAACAAACCATTTAAACATAACGTAAATGGTTAAAATTAAAAAGTTAATTTGTAATCATTGAAATGCATTGAGCTTTTTAAAATGGTTTGTAAATATTAATCAAATGTAGTGGAAGTATGTGAGAATAACATAAAATAAAGAGTTCCTTGTTGATTCAATAGTGTTTGTTCAAATGAATGATTGAATTACACTGACCTGTTCCGGGTCTTGTATTTGTGTTTAATGTTGTGTGTAACGTGTAATCTTGTCAGTTTTAGTCAAATAATTTATTTCCAGTCACCAGCTAGGTGTGCTAAACCCCAGATCTAATACGGAAGGCGTGCCATTTTAGTCCTCGTATTAGTTCCTGTGTATATTTGACCTGTTCCTTTGATTACATCTTGACAAAATCTTGTGTTATGATGTTCCTCCAAAAAATCTTATATAACCAGTCTTAGGGATCCACTGGCATTGAGAAAACTCTACATGAAGAATGCCATGCTTAGGAAGTTGGCAGCATGAGAACTCAATAGCTATTGAGAATATCAATAAAAGTGCTGGGGTGGCTTAAAATCTCAGGTGCTCGTAAATAAATATTCCATTCGCATTTCTCTGAAAAGAAGATGCACATGCGAACAAAACCCAGCATTGTAGAAACCTGTATGACGGCACAGGTAACTTGCATGAGGCTCTGTAAATACCCGCTCTCGCAAAAGGAGTTGATTTAATAGAGTTCCGTGTTGATTCAGTAGTGTTTGTTCAAGTAAAGCTGGGCAACTTGAAGTTTCAGATGCTTCTTCAAATGTATTCATGGTAGTCTGGTATTCATGGAGATTAGAATTGGATTTTCAGGGCATAATACTATTTTATTACTGAATAAACAACATGAATATGGCTATTATATAGAAGGTATCTGCCTCGTTGCTTGCTTAACATTCATCACTTTGGTCTATCATTGTTCACTGTGTTGTAATTTTTGTGTTTATATGAGTTTCGTGTCTGTGCGTTTATGTGTGTGTGTGGTGGAGTTATCTTCAATGTCTTCCTACTACACTATGATATCATTATGACAGTACTTCTACAAATGAGTTGTATTTTTACTGGACCTCTCCTTAAGTAGCATCAACATAACATATGTTAAAATATTACAAATTATGGTAAAGACTATTACAACAATGGTTCCTGCTACTCACTGATCCTGGCATGGATAACTCCTTTCCCCGGATGAAAGAGTAAATAAAAACAACAAATGACCAGAATAGCAGTAATACTGTATACAGTGAGACGCTATAGCGAAAGAAGTTGTTGTTATTGTAACAGTAACACCTGGATTTTAACAATGTCCTCTAATTACGCACAAATGCCACAGACGGGTAGAAATAACAGATCAATGTAGTTATCTTTAATAATTTTTAAAAAGTTGATTCAGCACCAGACATCAAACCATCTGTTTCATCTTCTGCATGGTTTCTCTTCTTTTGCTCATCCCCAAATCTCTTCCATCTCTTAGTCACCTCCTACTGATTGCACATATATGTATATATAAATAAAGAAAACAATATATTTTTAAAAAACAATATGTATAATTAAAAAATACATGCTCAATTTATTTTTTCAATTTGACCTGCTATGTTTATGTGCGTGTGTGTGTGTGTGTGTGTGTGTGTGTGTGTGTTTGGGTTTTTTTGACACAAACACAAGGCGGCTTTGTGCTGATC
>JAUZST010004738.1:0-16081 GCA_034779995.1 Parotocinclus haroldoi | reverse complement strand
TATATATGATATGGTGTTCACCATTAAAAAAATAATGACCACTATGGCATGAGTATGTGAGTAAGGCTTTAAAAGACCAATAAATTTGTTTTTAGGTTACACCCAAATTACTATTGTGGAGTTCTTGGTAAAAAAAAAAAAATGAAAAAAAAATGAAAAAAGAAAAACCATTCAAGCACCACAGAATCACCCTTTAACTGGTCAGCCTGCCTTGAACAAGGGAGGGGGGGGAACTACTCAGTTGAGGAGCACAGTGCTGCTGGAATGAAAACAGAGAAGATCAGAGGTGTAGCTAGGAGTCAAGTCATGTAAGGCCTAAAAAAGCAAGACTTTAAATTCAACTCTGTACTTCATTTTCAACCAGTGCAGGGATGTGAGATTAGGAGTAATCCACTCTGTATTTCATGTACCTGGTAAAATCCTCGCCACAGCAATTTCCACCAGTTGCAGGCGTGAAAAGGTAGACTGACTGTTACCCAAGTCAACTGAATTACAATAAACAATGCATGAAGAGGCGCATGGATGGTGCAGGCATAACACAGCCCTGGACGGGACGTCAGAACTGGGTTAGAATCTCTGTTGCTTTCTCTCCCTCAGTCACAGCCTGTCATGTCTGAATGTGACACTGACCCAGCTGGAAGGAAGGTCACACTTGAATGCTGACATGCTAGGTCAGAGCACCATCTGAGCGTTTGAATATGCCGGTCTTATTCATAGACCCTCTTCCTGCAAATGGATCTGCAATCCAGCATCTGTTCTTTTTCATGGTCTGCCATCCCCAATCAGTCGCCTGTCAATGTAGACTCACTTGGACATCTGAACATATGGACAGTGCTTATGCAATGATTATGCCAAGTGGTATCAAGTAGATAAGCGTCATACATAATGAGGGGAACACAAGCTTTCTGAGTGGTACTTACAGTACATCTCTATGAGAGGGCTATGGGGTGTTTTGTTAAATAATTGCAGTTAATTTTTATAATCTTTTACAGCAGCAGTCTGTTACAGTCACTCATTCACACCTAGTAAAATCTCACAGTTTTGGGGACGTGGGAGAATAACGCCACTCAGACAGCAGTTAGAAGCAGGGTTTAAATCAGGGTCACTGAAGCTTTGCTACTTGACAGTCAGATAAACTATATATACCTAATACACTAAAGCGTACAAGTCTGTCCAGGTCTATGCCTGTGTGTCCTATACAGGTCAGTTTATTGTAAACTGATTTCAGATAACTTTTTTTTAAGCACAAGCAGAAAATTAACCAGGAAGGGCAAGGCAATTGGTGGAATTGGTTTAATAGTCCAGGGTTAAAACAAGGTAATAATCAAATGGGTCAGAAAACGGAGCAAGAACAGAAAGAAATGTAACGGGTAACGACCACTGGGAGGCAATGTGACTTCACACTGAATGAAGTAAGCCGTGGGTTTACATGTGCAATAAACAGATGATTGAATGAGATGCAAGTACGTGTACTGTATATAAGAAGGCAGGGGAATAAGATCAGTGCGAGATGGAGACGTCTGTTTTCGAAAAAAAAGTGTGGAATTATGGGTATTGTAGTCCATAGAGCTTGAAGGAGCGATTAAAACTTTTACAGCATGTGCGATATGCAGCCAAAACATTGCTGAATTCTGGCACATTCGACCCATGGTCGGTGGAAAGGTAGTTAGAAATACAATAAAAACTGCAAATCACAGTGTTTTCCAGATGTTTTCTGCATATCTTCAACACTGTGAACTGGAAAGACAAATATCTGCAAATCTACAATCAGAATGTTATCTGATGAATGTAAAGTTTTATGAATAGAACAGCTGCACAATAAAAAAAATAAGTCTTTGTAAGAATGTTATGAATGTTAAGAAGCCTTTGTAAGACGTACGTTATGACGCTGACAATTCAAATTTATTGACTGTAATTCCTAAACAATTAAATTATACCTTGATTTTTAAAAATATTTCAAAGAAAATTCAAAGGGTTTTGACATGGCAAATTCAGATGTCATTTCTAAGTACCTCAGCTAGTAATGGGTGAGGGGGCTGTCGTCTTGAAAGCCGACATATTGGATCAAGGGCAAGTTTTTCTGTAAGCGGTCATGTTGGTGGTCATGGTGTATTAAAGTAAATCAAAAAATTGCCTCAAAAATCGATTGCTGCAATCAGATTTGCAATATATCTTGTGGTTACACTTATTAACACAGAACGTTCAAAACTTTTGATGTTTGTCACAGGTAACTGAAGTTGGAATTGATGATTCTGATATCCGGGGAACACAGCTACCGTATCATAGCAACCGACACCTAGAAAGATCCACCATTTCCACACTGTTACAACCCTCATAGCCAGGGACTGTGGACGACAAGCTACATAGTGATCATTTGAAGAACCGCTACTGACAACGAAACTTTTACAATGGTTTTGACAGCCTTAAGAAAAAAAATGTTTCAAAAGTCCACAGCACACGAAGCATGAGACATGTGATGCGATTTGCAATGCTATAAATGCAAATGTAATTAATTCCAAATCAGAAGCACAATTGTATTATAGTCATCTTTGCATTTGACCAAGACTAAGATCTCTCATCTCTATTCCTTATGCAAATTATGCAGACATGGTGATTCCAACGTGCTCCTGTTATTATTACACTGGTCTACATTTGAAAAAAGTTTTCTGCTGACCTAATTGTTTTTTGCTGATTTCATCCAAATGAAAGTTCTGATTTCAAATAAGAAGAATGTGGAATTTCAAGGGTAATAAGAAGTTCTATTATTGGTTTCACGCAAAAAAAACAAAAGAGAGCAAAAGTTTTGCACATTTTAATTGTTAGATAGAATTTGTCTCTTTTTGGATGCTCTGGAACAGATCAGGGTCATTTCATTTCAGGGAGTTAATTTCTTCTCATTAAACCACCAAGCAACCACCCAGCACCATTTTCTGCAAGGGTTCCTTAGAGGACGAACTGAGACCCACGCACTGTGAATTACAGTAATTTGAACTAGATCACAAAAACACAGAGAGCCTAAAATTGTCCAAATCAGGAAACAAGATGGTTTGTGTTCACGGATATTTATACGATTTCTAAGAAGGTATTTGAGAGAAGCTCCTAATCCACTCTTGGAACTCTAAAGGCAGACTAAACAGTCTAAAGAAAATCTTTTGGAGTTTGGAGAGCTAAAACCGTAACAAGTCAATGGATAGACTTCTCCTACTTTGTGAGAGTCTGTTATTTTTATCTTCTGCTCTTCTGTCAGCTGCTTTTTGGAGCTCATCAGTGAAGGCTACTAAACAAGGTTGGGTCCCTTTTTGTCTTGTCTTGATCTCTGCAAGGTTTCTTTCTTATAACATGCAGGAAATTCTTCCTTGTCCCTGTCTCCCTAGGCTTGCCCAATTAGTGCTCGGGACCTTTATATTTGTAAAGCTGCTTTGAGACAATGCTTCATTGTAGAAGAACAGTACAAAGCGTAGTAAAAATACATTTGACTTCCACCGACTTCTTTTTTTCACTGATCTTCATTCCAATCTTTGTGAGCTTTAGCATATCTTAACGTTTTATCCTGTCTCCCTTCTGAAAAAGTGGTTACTTTGTTGTGCCCCTATCAAAAAGCTTCTTCTGACTGTGCAAGGGACAACTTTGAATCCCAATGAACCTACCAGCTGCTGCTATTGCTCAAATATAAGGGAAGGTCATACTAAATACTTGCCACTGCAGCCTATAGAAGCTGATTTTCAGATTATTTAATGTTAATACTGCATAAAGGAATTTCATGTATTTGTCCTGACTGGTTTGTAATAAATAGAGTGAAATAATAACATATGCTCATTATACAATTTCTGATCTAATGGCGGCCTAAGACTTTTACACAGCACTGTATATCAAACTTCTTTTCATGTAAAAAATCAACCAAACATGTCATTTGACCACGGCCACCCAAACTTACGGATATGACATTACCAACAAGTACATCCAGATAAGTATACAGTACAGTGGTTATTTCACTAAATAAGTCCTTGCTATATTTTAAATGTTATTTAGATTTTTCAGTGTTGAAATCTTGGGACTCAGCTGTACGTACAGTCAGAGGTAGTTCGTTTCACTATCTGAAAATCCCTACATAAAAGTCGTGAACAATGTTGTGCCAAGACAGTTTTGTTATAAGGGCTTCAATTATGTTAAAATCAATATGGGGGTGGGTTCATTCTTTGCCAAGCCTCAAGGTTTGAAATCTAATAAGGAGAGGCATAGGAAGCTATTGTAAAGGGAATGTTGGGAATGTTTTTAAATGTTATGACCAAGTAATCCACAATTTATTGAATGGTGTTTGATGTAAATAATATAGATTATTCTAAGTGACCTAAGTCAGTGTTCTTATGGCCTGTAGAAACAGAAGTAGGTTGAATTAAACGTGCGATGCAAAAAACAACACTAATCTGACAAAATAATAAAATGTGCAATGAGCATTAAATATTACTTGAATTGTGTTCTTCCAAATGAGTTTCTTATCTGGGAATACCACTGTACTTTCCCCCCTGTTTAAATCCTGCTTATATGGGTCAAGGTCACATAGTGTCTCCAGAACCTGGACTGCAGATGAAGTGCAGATGAAAATATACCCTGGGTGGGATGCTAGTCGAATGCAGGACCCTGGAGGGGTTGTTTTTACAGTGTGGTGGGATGAACCCAGTCTGTTAACACCTGACCTGATTGGAAGGTCTTAGTAGGACTAGTCATATTCCACTTTTGTTCAGACAAACAGACAGTGCACACTTAAGCAAATTGCATGAGCACAACGTCGGTGCTTCAGCTAATGTTTCTCATCACACAACTCTTTGGTTCTTAGCACTAATAGGCTTTAAAAAGACTTTGCTTTTTGAGTGAGACAGTTGGCAAACGAGCCTAAAATCTGAATCACTGAGTAGTGGAAAAACAATGCCTTGCGAGACGAATCTGGATGTCTGTTGCACCATGCTGAAGGGTTAGAATTCGTTGCATGCAGGGTGAATCGATAAACTCTTTCTGTCAAGTGTCAACAGGTCATGCTGGTGTAGGTAGAGCAATGGTGTGGGGAATGATTTCTTGGCACTCCTTGTGTCCTCTGCACAGACATGTGGTCAAAAGAGGCAAGTGAGTCTATGCTTCACTTCTTATATTCCAATAAAAAATAATAGAATTAAATGATAATAAAATTATATATGAAATGAACTTATATACAATGGGTAAGGAAAGTATTCAGACCCCTTTAAAGTTTTCGCTCTTTGTTTCATTGCAACCATTTGCTAAAATCAAAAAAGTTCATTTTATTTTTCATTAATGTACACTCAGCCTCCCATCTTGACAGAAAAACAAACAACAAAAAGTACAGACATATCCTGGAAGAAAACCCCTTCCAGAGTTCTCAGGACCTCAGACTTGGCCGGAGGTTCACCTTCCAACAAGACACTGACCCTAAGCATACAGCTAAAATAACAAAGGAGTGACTTCAGAACAGTTCTGTGACCATTCTTGACTGGTCCAGCCAGTGCGCTGACCTAAACCCAATTGAGCATCTCTGGAGAGACCTGAAAATGGCCGTCTACCAACGTTCACCATCCAACCTGACAGAACTGGAGAGAACTGGACAGAACGGGATCTGCAAGGAACAATGACAGAGAATCAACAAATCAAGATGTGAAAAAACGTGTTGCATCATTCCCAAGAAGACTCATGGCTGTACTAGCTCAAAAGGTGATTCCACTAAATACTGAGCAAAGGGTCTGAATACTTATGATCATGTGATATTTCAGTTTTTCTGTTTGAATAAATTTGCAAAGATTTCTACGTCTATTTGTTTCTGTCAAGATGGGATGCTGAGTTCTACATTAATGAGAAATAAAATTAACTTTTTTGATTTTAGCAAATGGCTGCAATGAAACAAAGATTGATAAATTTGAAGGGATCTGAATACTTTCCTTACCCATTGTATATTAAAAGAAAACCTTCTCCCTCTTATCTGTGTTATAAATGCCATTCCTCTATTATTCTGATTGTTTTTATTGTTAAAACCGCCAATTTGCAAAGTTCGACTATAATTCCCGGCAAGGCTCAAATAGTGCAGATGCTGATAAGTCTGCCTCAGGCACATATGTGAGTCAGAGCCATTCAAATATTTAACAGGTTCTTCTTTGATCCAACCAATATCTTTCCACCAAGTGATAACAAAAATATGGTTATAGATCCTTTACTCAGACCGCACCAAAAACACACTTAAAACCTGGGAATAAAGCCTGACTCAAACAGTGCAATAAGAACGTGATATTAAAAAAGACTATTTAATTGTTCACACAATCCTTTACTGAGAATTTAATCTGGTTCAGTCTGTTCAATTCCTCACCTGCTTCTTGACTTCATTACATGTCAATGGTCCTCTGATACCTGTGGATTCAGCATATGGACACTAGGGCTTACCTAAAATAAATTGTGTCCAAAAGTTCATCTTTTCTTGCCAGTTGTTTACCCTATGGCAGAAGAACACTTTCAGCAGGACAATATAACAAGCCATAAGGGTTGCATAGTCAACCATAGTCATAGTTAATACATGGTTTTAAGAGGTCACAAGTTTCTCCTTGCTTCCCTGGCCTTCACAGTCCCCAGATCATAATCCTATTGATATTTTCTTGGATAAGGTGGAACAGACTGTTCAGAGTATGTCAGTACCTCCATCGAACTGTGAGAAGCCGTCCTGTCTACACGGGTCAATAACACCTAGTGGAATCTGTGCAACAACAACAAATTGCCGCAGTGCTAAAGGGCAAAGGAGGTCCAACATTTCACTAGATGAACGTTTCAAATAAAGTGGGCGTTACGTATATCCTGATAGAGGATGCTACAGCCATTAACAGGTAGGTATAAGGCAGGCATTCCTAAATGTGCAACTTGAGTCTTTCATTAAATGGTTTATGTGTGGAGAAAATTGTTTCCTCTCCTTGTGATGATTAACGTCTTAATCTCAGGGGGGGAATATGCTTTCAGTGTACATTATTATGTTTGAGTGTGCATGGCGTGATTATGTCCATCTAACTGCTTTCATGCTCGAGTATGAATATTTAAGACACCGTACTTTTGCAACTCGTCAAAAGCTGTGAAGGTTCCTCTTTGTCAGATTACCGCCAGCCGTTTGCAGTCACTCTGCGTGAGCAGTCTGTAGCTCTAACTGTCTGTATATAGGAAGTGTCTTTGAGATCAAACTGGCATGGTTCTCTTTGATGGAAGAGAGATGGGTTTCCTCTGAAAAGCAGACCTCTTTGCTGTCTTAGCCACAAACATGACATGCAGACAGCTTAAGTGGGACGTGACATACTCTTGCTGGCAGTGATGTGTATAAACATTAATTAAGCTGCTGAAAAATTAACAAGGGGATCGAGTGTTCTGCTGCAAAGTGTCAGTTCATACTTGTTGTAATGTGTTTGAATCGCTTTTCATTAAAAAACAACTGGAGGAATACAACGATCAGGCAAAATGTTACACCCACCTGGTGGTAACAATGTTTAGATAGATAGGACATGTCAAAATATTGTCCACATAAATGCCCAGACCCAGGGTTTCTGACCGGAACATTACCCAGAGCATCACACCCTTAGCACCTTCTTCCCACAGTAGATCTGGTGCCATCACATCCCCAGGTAAGTGGTGAACCTGAACATTCATGTGATGGAAAATAATACAAGACTCACTGGACCAGGTGAGCTTGCAAACCTTCCATTGTTTCCTCCCAGGGCCATTACTGACACTCATATATCAGTTCCAGATGGTCAGGGGTTATATGGTGAGTACATGGTCACCGGGTCACATCAACTATGAGAACAGACTGTTCACTGACCCCTTTAATATATCACATAAGGTAATATGTGCTGTTGTAAGTCAAAACGATTTCTTATTCAGTCTGTGTCGTTTTCCTTTTCGGGCTAATCAGGGTGTGTGTATGTGCGAAATAATAAGACAATTACCTATTGCATTTAAAACGCAGCTACTTCTATAAGGGATTTCAAACATTTTTGTAGTTTAAAGCAAACAAATGTCAACACATTCACATTTTAAAAGTATGAGTTTTAAATTAACATTAGTAAGACTTCACAGAAAAAGGTTTTATTGAAGCTTATTATTAAATCCTGTCATATTCATTTTATACAGTTAATCACAGGCCCCGTTATTTCTGCAGAGTCTTATCTTATCTTATTTTTAGATTGGAGACTCATTTGCACTAAGAACACAGTACTGTAGATGAAAACACAATAAACACAAAGCATATCTTCACTGGGAAAGATCTATTGTGATACTGAATCACTGTATCATAAATCATGAAGCCTGAATCATAAATAGTATATTATTTTAAACATGTGCATGTGTACTTACATTAAATTGCTGAACTGTTGAATGTATTAAAGGATTTTTTAAAAAATGTATTACATAATGTATGAAAAGATCAAAACAGAAACAGTAGTGCCACAACCACAGCTTTTCCTCACTCCGTTTTCCAGCATGAGTTTCTCCAATAATCAAACACAAAAGTTACTGTTATGTTAAAATAACTTCATTAAGGCTTAGTAGGGAACTGTTTCAATCACAAGTTACTATTAAATCCCCTTGTAATCATTTCCTACATTTAATTACTAATTCAGTGTTGTCTGCAGACTTCAAGGATTATGTAACGCATTTGACACCTTACTGACAGTTAACACCAGTAACGCCAGATGCAATTTACGTCATAAATAATCGGACAAAAATTGACCTTAGACTTGTTTACTATAGATATTCTTACTGTTACAACAGAGTCAATCCTAGGAGGTATGAATTCTGCTAGCTTTTTACTTTTCGAAAAAAACACAGCAGTTTGCACATGCCCTTATCCAGAGTAATTTAGAACTTGATATAGTTTTTCAAGGTAGAATTTAAGGACCAAGTAAGGGCCTTGATCAAGGGCCTAACAGTGGTAGCTTGGCAGTGCTGGGACTTGAGTGAGTCCTCAGCTTTCTGGTTAATAATTGAGCACCTTAACTGCTAAGCCACCTCTGTTCAGATTGAATTTCTGAGACTTCTATCCTCAGTCTGTTAGTCAATAGTGTAGTACCTTTACTGCTGAGTCACTAATGTCACCAGTGTCTGGAGATGTATCTTAATGTATATCATTTTTTATGTGAATTATGGGTATTGTGAATGTCTGAGTGAGTTGCTGGCAAATCCGTGTGTCCTTAATTGGGATTTATTGTCAATAGGATGTACATCTGGGTGCATACAGCATAAAACCTGATCAGCAATCGTTGGCCAGATCCTGAGGAAAGTGCAGACTGTGTAAAGATTATCAACTGTAGCTGGGGGACAGTCTTGGGTCAAACTAAGCATGTAATTGTATTTATTCACTGGACCAAATGTGTTGAGAAAACAAGAAAACATTACATGTTCTATTTCAATTAGTACATTTTGTATTCATTCTGAACAAATTAAAACAATGTACATTTCTGGACATTTCTTGGCTGCAGAACCGACCATAATAGCAGGCTAAAATGAATGGGTTTATTGGTAACTCTAGGAGTGTGTGTGTGTGTGTGTGTGTGTGTGTGTGTGTGTGTGTGTGTGTGTGTGTGTGTGTGTTTCACATACACTGTTGGTTACATACCTTCAGTATCCATGGTACTTTATTATTACATTTCTATGGATATCTATCTGAGATGGTTTGACATACCATCCAGGCGTGCATATGCCTGAACCCTGGGTTCTCCAGGGAACTGCCATCTGCCACACTGACTATGAAAATGTGGACTGTGTTGTGTCACTAAGCTTATTTTCCTTGTACAGTAATTATACAATTACTTTCTTATGAATTTCCTTTCTTATACAATGACAAAAAATAATCTTACTGTATCTGTAGATTGTGAAAGCCTGCAGTCACTGTATTATGTTTGTCTCAGTCTTTTTTCCCTTATACTGCTTTTATGGTTTTCAAAAACCCCATACCATTCATATCTCATTTTACGAGATATCCACAAGTCTGGCATGAGCTACATAGCAGACAGATAAGACACATATAGAAGAGCAGGGGGCTCCTTTAGCCCACCATCACTACTCTTTAATGGAAGAGTAATAGAGTTATCACATGCCGTTTAAGATACTTATCTATATGTTATACTTCTAAGCCACTATTGTGCTGGCATTACTATTCATTTAATTCTAATTTATTTCTGTGCAGATAAGGAGATTTTCGATAGGTAAGGACTTACTGGGTTTACCTCTGCCACTGAATGTGGTCTCTTCATAGTATGAGCGCTTAGCTGAATTCTCATTGTGATGGTAAAGCATCAGGAACTAATCCGACATGCCATAATCCAAACAGAGTTTAGGAAAACTGATTAGGATAGGAGTAATTACTTAGATGAAGCTTGCATTGTGCTTGATAGATAGACATTAGTAAAAACAAAGTGAAATTGGTGAGCATTAGGATGATCATCATTTCAGCTTGCAGACTTGACTTGCAGAGTTTGCCATCTTAATATGGTTTGGATGCAAATGCTGGTTTATCCATTTACGAAAAAATGAAAGAATAATTCATACTCGGTTTGAGTGGGCTTTATTTTTTAATTTCAGCATGTGTGCGTTCCGTCAAGCTCGGGGCTAAGTTACTATAGTATGTGCAAAGGTGTTGTAATTGTGTTGGTTTTTCTGCATTAATCAGAGTGTGACAGAGAACAATGCATGACTAATCAGTACACTGTGCAGATGCCTACCGACATGACAGCACAACCCACGCTACGAAACAGCAGTGTGAGGTACAAATCTAAATGTGCTCTGATTATCCGTCATCTTAGCGGATTAGAAAAGCATTTGCAATTAACGATCCATCATTTAAGTATGCTCTCCCCCGAGTAGATCCTTTTCCACAATGACCCATATTTCTTTGAAATGTTCCAGCACATTAGGAGATGTACAACATCATTTGCAAAGGCACCTGCATATGTAATTTCAAATTGCTTTGAAGCTTTTGCACTCACGTCATTATCTTCTCCTATAATTCTTGGGTAATACAACAAAGCAAGCAATCTGAGACTCTACTCAATACAGAATCTATTCAGATCCTCAAGGGTCTTGATTTGTAAATTCTTCTCTTCGGATCACACCACAGGGTTGCAAAGCAGGAACACGTGAGGAGGTGGGGAGCGTAGAGCAGGGCAGTCCGACGGGGCTGGGCCTTAGTCCTCTTTGACCTTGAATTGTGCATCCTTGCCTTAGACTAAGTCCAGATCCAGTGGTTCATATTTAGTGAGTTTTGGGATGAATGTTTTTGGGATTTTGGGTTGTTGCTTCCTTTTTGTACGTTACGAGCGATCACTCAGGTCAGGTTTGTTGTTTTCTGGGGAGGCAGGTTCTTGATCCCTCTCGACTGTGTTATATTTTCATTCTCGTTGACTCTCGTTGTACATGTCACATTATGCCCATTCAGATAATGTCTGATTGCATATAAGTCCATGGTTTAATAAGGTTATCCTTATAATTTAGGCAGTTAACATACCTACCCAATATATGACTTTTTCCCTTTCTTATCTATGCCGTTAGTGCGGCTGGAGTCTCATGCTACACTAGCAGAATGTGTTCTCTTAATAGACTCTGTGTTCTTAACATCCGTAACTACATATTCTGTTTTCTGTCTGAGCTCTTCCTACAGTACCAGTTCCAGTCCATACTCTGAGATGTTCCTCTGATAGTTCCGACTCCACCCAAACTGGTCATTTTGTTACTCAGACCACATTAGAGGACAGTTACTCCCCCTCGCCTCCTCCAGTTGACGGGCTTACCATGATACGAAAACTTCTACCTGCTGAGGACATGAGAACCTACAGTGACTTTGTTTACTAACTTAAATTATGCTGATTCTCCTGCATATTTTCTACATTATTATTGTAATATTTATTGTATTATACACTTCGTAAGGGCAGCACGGTGGCTCGGTGGGTAGCACCGCTGCCTCAGCAAGAAGGTCCCGGGTTTATTCCCAGGGCGGAGCGGCCTGGATCCTTTCTGTGTGGAGTCTGCATGTTCTCCCCGGGTCTGCATGGGTTTACTCTGGGTACTCCGTTTTCCTCTCACAGTCCATAGACATGCATGTTGGGTTTATTGGTGTCTCTAAATTGGCCCTTAGTGGGTGACTGTGCGTGTGACTGCGTGTGTGTGCGTGCCCTATGATGGATTTGCGCCCCGTCTCGGGTTGATCCTGCCCTTGCGCCCAGAGTTGCCGGCTGGCCCGCACGGGGTTGCGGGTTAAGCGGAAGATAATTAATGGATTACATCGTCATATATTTTATAGTTTTTATATTCACCATTTCGTTATACTCTTCATAATATTACATTATCTTTAACTTATCATTTTAATATATGTTATTTATTATATTTTCTTTAAATGTTTTCTACTACTTTTCTGACACAGTTTCTGTTTATTTAACTATTACTATAATTATTTTTTTTATCATACCTAATAAGTTTGTGTCCCCTTTTTCAGTCTTGGTCCTCTCAAGGTTTCTTACTTCCAGCTAACTAGGTGTGAATTCCTATTAATTTAATGTTTGCTACCTTAACTAAATGAAAAAAAAATATTCCAAATTTTATTTCTTGGGAGCTGAAGTCTTTATATTTAAGTATAGATGATGAAGGAAGTAAAAAAAAAAAAACATGTACAGCAAACAAAAACAGCACACAAAAATTATTAACAGCAAACTAAAATATTCAATGATATAAATATATTACTTTATAAACTATTTTGCACGTTAAATATATGGCCTTGTTTATTGAGTATCTTTTACATAAATTACATGCGCTCAAAAGAATTCAAAATAAAGAATAGCATCGTGCAGCTTTTGAGTGGAGTTTTAATGTATTGATATTTCGATATTTTGACACTAAACCGTACAAAAGAATGATTTTTTTGTGAGATTTGTCATTTGTAATTGTGTTTATCTCTAAAATATTATATCAAGTAATAATCATAAATAGGCTATAAAACAAACCAGGACTTTCATAACCGCTTCAATATTGCGACTTAAATCACGGATTCGAACCGTTTTCATTGCGCGTCACGAAGGGGGCGGTGTCAAACGTCTCGTCCGGATTCCAGAGCGCGAGGAGAATTTCCTGCCACTCTGTCCGTACAGCAGCGGGAGTAACGGAGCATTTTTTTTCTTCTCCAAAGCTGCTGGTCTCAGACAAAAAGAAAAAGCGTGAGTATGCTCAAACAAATCCTGTACACGTTTCCACACGGCGAATTCACCTTTATTAACAAGCGTGGATTAGAAGAATCGACTCCTTCTAACCGTTTTCTTCCTTCTCCTACTTTCTGCTCTTCTCCCTTTTTGTCCCTTACAGATGTTCCGGAGTCTCACAGCTGTGCTTCTGCTGGCTGCGGTTTACTGCCATGCCCAGGTAGGTCCTGAATTTACAGAGAAAACTTGTTTTATTCTTTTAATTGACTATATACTGTGTACACGACCAAAAAGCATGGCGATTAGTAAGGAGTTTTTGCTCCCTACTTTGCTGCTGCAACATGCTTCATTCTTCTGAGAAAGCTTTCCGTTAGATTTTGGAACATGACTGTGAGCTTGGGCACTGATGTTGGACAATGCTCACTAGTGGCATTCCAGGTCGCCGTGATTTACATTTATATTACATTTTAGATCATCTGAAGTGTTCAGAGGTCAGGGCTGTGTGCAAGCCCATTAAGTTTTCCATCAAGTTTCTTAATGGGCTTTGGTTTACGAGGTTCCTGAACTGGTTTTAGCAGTGTCATATCGAGTGTTCCCGTTGTACTCGTGCTGTCTGTTTATAGATATTCAATGCATGTATTCTTCATATTAATGTGTAGCTTAAATAACAGGGACCACTAATAAGTGTCTGTATACAGGTGTGTGCTGTGTAACGACCGTCCGATCAGCGTCCGCTGGTCTTAAAATTATTATAAATTCAAAAAGTAACTATAAATCTGTCCTCTAACTCTGGATGTTGTGGCCATAAACAGCCACCTCCACATCACCTCCACAGCCTAACAGCGCTGCAGATGCACGAGCAGAAGCAGGAGTTAAGAGTTCAAGAGTGGAAGTCTGTCATGTGTTGCGTTTTTGTGTGTGTAAATCTACCTAGACATTTGTAAATCAGTTGATGTGTTTAGAGACTTTTTTTTTTTTTACGTATAAGTTACTCTTGCTTCTTTGTATGACTTTTTTAGTATTTGCATATGACAAGATGCAAATGGGGTACGTCAGTGTATGCAAGAAGTTTGTTTACCCTGAATATTTTCTTGGAACAATAACTACATAAACTGGTCTGTTTCTTCAGGCTGGTCTTCCATGTTGTTCTTAATACTGTCTATCAGTGCAGTTGGGTTTCTTCTGACCAAAGTATCAGGTCTGTCATACAATCCTTATAAGAGTTACCACTGACCCACATAGTAAGTTACTGTATTCTCTATAGTTTTTGTGAATTTTGATAAAAAAATATAAATGGTGGCATTAGGGATCCTGCGTAGATATTGGCGTAGGTATTGGCACTTGTGTTTTCTACGGTAGCCTTGAAAGACTAAGTGACTGGTAATGTCTGGCCAATGCACATTTCGGTCTGTGTCTTGACCAACGTTACCACCCTTAATGTGGTTGTTAAACGGGTCATTCCTTTACTTTTGGCCATACAGCGCAATGTAAACCAGCCACAGATTTATTTGTAAATAGGATTTCTTTTTATTGTAGTGTAAATTACAATGGTGAGACATGACTAGACTTTTGAGAGTAACTAAGCTTTCACTGTATGGAATACCATGTTCCCTCGTTTATGGCGGGGGGTTACGTTCCAGGACCACCCGCGATAAACGAAAATCCACGAAGTAGGGACTCTATGTTTATTGAAGTATTTCTACACTATTTTAGTTGTAGAACTTGCAGAACGTTTGGGTTTCATCGTAGGGTTTAAATGAATTCAGTCTATAATGAAACTTTCACAAACAGCGAACACAACACCGCAGATAAAAACTCGTCATGTCGGTAAGTAGAGACTCAGGCGGCCGATGCTCTAGTCTTACTTCTCGTTTTTGGTGAGTATTCATCCGCTGAGTAAATACTCTATTGTAGTGTTTTTAACTGTTGAATAAACAAGCAACACGCTGAAGTAATGGAACTTTCTCCTTACTTAACACTCCATACATCACTCTTATATCACACCTGCTCCGTCTGTACCGAGCTTCCAGCACCTCATATCCTACATACTGAGTATAAACAGCTATTTACTGTAAATTCATATTTGTATGTAATACATTTTTAAAATTTTGTGATTTTTTTCATGTAAAATTTCCGCAAAAACTCGCAAAACAGCAAAAGCCCGCGATATATTTTTTCCATTAATATTTTTTGAAAACCCGCAATGCACCGAGGCTGCGAAAGGTGAGCCGCGAAGTGGTGAGGGAACACTGTATATATTTTGTATAATATGTACAATTTTCTCTGCCCAGCAGAAATGTGAAATGATGGAAAAAAGTGTTGCATAACAAAAATGATCTTTTATTGTCTTTCTGGAAATTAGTGGACTCATTTAGTCTTGGTTGTGTGCAGCCAGCAAGGTGTTTATTCTGTTTAAATTACTATTATTATTCTGTATCTGTTTATATTCCATTGTGCATAAGGGTTAATGTTTTGAATGATGTGTAGATGGTAGCGTTCCAGTTTTTACAGCCTAAAAGACTATGTAACTATGGTAAACGTCCATTTCAGGCAATGTCCTGTCTCCCAGAATGTAATGAGTTTGTTAAATGATGCAAAAATACATGGATTACTGTGGCATCTTTAGGATTTGAACTTGCAGTCTCGTGATAATTGAGGTCCTGATGGAGGTCTGCATAAAAGTGAATAATCTCTGAATGGAGAGGCTTGTTAAGCTATTATTAACCAGACAGGGGCAGTATTGGTGCAAAATCCTCACCATGTGAAAGCCAGACTAAACGGAGATGGAGAGACTGTGTGTGTGTGTGTGTGTGTGTGTGTGTGTGTGTGTGTGTGTGTGTGTGTGTGGGTGTGTGTGTGTGTGTGTGTGT
>JAUZST010004737.1:4338-16082 GCA_034779995.1 Parotocinclus haroldoi | reverse complement strand
GAAGAGCTCTGTCTTCAGGAGTTTCTTAAAGATAGCGAGAGATTCTCCTGATCTGGTAGTGGAAGGGAGTTTGTTCCTCCATTGTGATATAAGTTGATGATATAAAGTTGATATAAAATGATATAAGTTCTTAAGTAGGACAGACTACAGTAAATGTAATGACATGATGCTGATCAAGCTCCAGCAGACCAATGTACAACGGTGGAGAACTAAATAACGTCTCCACCATGACTTTTTCAGTTCAGCCTACAAAGCAGAATAAAGTACGATTCTAAAAGTAAGATGCTTTTCATCTGACCTTTTCATTATTATCTAGATCAAGTTACACAACCGGACACAATCTTACAGTCATGGGTTAACTCTTTTAAATGGACGGCAAATGTGATTGAAACAACCTAAAGTGAAGTGTCGCCTTAAGTGTTTCTTTCTTTACCCCTTCAGGGCCGTAGGTTAAGGGACTTGCTCAATGATCCAGCAGTCTTAGTCTTAGCTTGGCAGAACTCGGATTTGTACCCTGGACCTTCTGGCCCACAGTCCAGTACAGTAAATGCTAAGCTACAGTCCTACGGGACTTAAAGGGGGACTAACGGAGCACTTAAAATGTGTACTTAAACAATGTTTCTTCACCTTTGTTTCTTAAACCTACTGAAATCAGGGATTTTATTTACGATATTAGCCCATGGTCATGTTTGCTAACACGAGCAAGCGTTTAGAAAACAGGGGAGGACATTGTTTTTATGTATGTGCTCGTGCTATTTACACGACATGTATGACAGCATGCGGACAATCTAAGGACAAAACGGGGAATAAACGCGTTCATAAAGTGTGTGGATTTAGTGTAGGCTCAGGGATTCGCGCATGAGCAGTAGTCTCGTTTGACACCTGTCATTACCAGATGCACAGTGAGCATGCGCGGTGATCCTGCCTTGTTTATGAGCGTTGAAGATGTCTGCGTCCACCTCTGAAGCTGTAGCTGCTTATTCCAGCGGCAACATGACGGACAAAGACGCCGGGCAGGACACGGCTTTGGGAAGCGCTTACTCTCCCGTGGACTACATGAGCATCACGAGCTTCCCCCGGTTACCGGAGGACGACGTTGTGACCGGAGAGAGCGGCCTGAAATCCCGCAGAGACGAAGATAACTTCCTGAGTGAACAAGACACAGGTGTGTTTTTTCTACCTGAGGTTACCTTATTTGCGTTTTAAAAGTACATTCAATCACGCCTCGTGATTTCGTATCAAGCTGGTGAACTGCCTAAGGTTCATCCGCCCACAAGACTTGTTTAACCGGACCAGGCTTAATGAATCCTCCCCCTTAAATCAAGCATAAATTAGGTCGACTTCTGGATCAAAACTCTTTATAATTTCTAATTGTCGATGTGTTTTCCGCGTTCCTAGTGGTGTTTATGATGAACGAACTCTTAACTCGCCCGAGCAATTCATCGGTGGCAAAGTATTCTACAATGCATCCTTTATTTAAGCGCATTTCTAAAGCAGCAGCATTTATATTGGGCGTTTATACAATCACGGCCGAAGCATATATTTAGCAGATGCCCTTATCCAGAGCGACTTACATTTTTTTGCTCAGATTTGGTGTGGGCAAGAGTCTTTTCTGATTAACACGCTAGTTTTGTAAAGGCCTCAGAACCCAGAGGGTTGTTCATACGGTCACACCGTGCTCATAACCATCCATAATCCATAATAAGTCCAACACTTTCCATTTTATAATCGCCTTCGTGCATACACAGTGTATTAGATTACAGAGTAAACACACTTTTTTTTTTGCGTTTCTGTTTGTCCAGACCCAGACCTGTTCCTGAAGTCTGCCCGTTTGCAGCGCATGGCCTCGTCAGCCTCGGACCTGGGCAGCCACGATTCGTCGCCTCTCAGGGAGACGAGGCGAGATCCTCTGGCGCAGGAGTGCGCCTGCGCGCGAGATGGCCTCACCGTCATCATCACGGCCTGTCTGACCTTTGCCACGGGGGTCACCATCGCCCTCATCGTGCAGATCTACGTCGGAGAACCTCAGGTACTCGCCCGTTTTCTAAAGGCTGGACGGATCGTGTGCCTGCTCAGTCCTTTGACTGTGTTCTCCATGGTGTTTATTTAGCATATCTTGACCTTTTCGCTCTGTACACCTTCTGAAAAAATGTTTTCCGCCCTGCTACCCTTCCAAAATGAACAGTCCTGGTAAAGCTGCCAGGTGCTGCTATTGCACAGGTGTCATTGGAAGCCACACTTAATAGTTGCCAATGTAGCCTACAAAAGCTGATTTTTTTTTTTTTTGCAATTTAATCAAGAAATAATTATGTCTGGTCATTTTTTTATATTTTATCTAATTGAATTCATGTTTATAAGAAGGAGTTGGTAAATAGTTTTTAAAGGGCACAGATCAGCTTAGGCAAGAGTGGTAGGGGGCCGGTCATGTTACAGTTTGTTTTGGGCAGTGATATTTGTGCAAACTACTCATAAAAGTTGAAGAGTTTTGCTGTCATCAGCTCTTTGTCCTGCCCAGCCCTGCCGGGACAGATGTATGAACGACCCCGTGTTGAAGTACTGGACGGCTTTCCTCCTTTTGAGACTCCTGTATTTTCACTTATTTAGCTACCGTTTCATCTCAAGTTTCCTCTTGAAGTGGTTCGGGGCAGTCGGTTTCGATTTGGTTATCGCTCTGGGGTTCATTGGCGTGCATATTGTGTGGCTTAGCCCTGCGGATGCTGTCCTGTTATGAAACGGCGTCAGTAAGGAGCAGATCGTGTTCTGAGGAATGATTTGTGTTCTTCTTTCAGATCTTTAATCAGGGTGCTGTAGTGACCGATGTGGCTCGCTGCACCTCTCTGGGTTTCGACGTTCTGGCTCAGCAGGGTTCCAGTGTGGACGCTGCCATCGCTGCTGCCCTCTGCCTGGGTATCGTGCACCCCCACACGTCCGGCATCGGAGGGTAAAGGGCTGCACACGTTTACATTTAATTACAATTTGGTTGCTCCTGTCTCGTTCGAAAAGGACGCCGGAATTTTTCGTCTTTTACAGACTTGTGACCTCATTCAAGTTGGGGTTTGCAGTGTTACCGTTTTTATTCGTGTTATTGCTAGTCTAGATTGTTTTAATTGACCCAGGCTGCTATGTTAGTGTGTTTTGTTTAGATTCAGTTAAAACAGGAGGACGGTAGATGAACCGCTTTCACGTTTTAACCCGATTTTCTTGGTCAGAGCACACAGTGCTGACATGGGCATGCCCTGGGCGTGGTGCCAGTCCATCACAGGGCCAGGTAGGGCTTACTGTTCCTCAATGACCGGCCTCTCCTCAGTCAGAAGCAGCCAACGGACTGTCGGACTGCTCCTGGCGTTCATGGCATTTTAACGTACCTGAGCATGACGTCATCCTGACACCCGAGGAAGATCTACTGACCGGTCTCGCAGCCCTAGGGCGGTATGTCCTCACTTTAGTACCAGATCAGCAGTTTGGGCTGTTTTTCTGTCTGACAGCGGAGGAGTGATGCTGGTCCACGACATACGGAAAAATGAGAGCCGAGTCATCGACTTCCGGGAAACTGCGCCCTCTGGCCTTCGGGAGGAGATGCTACAGGATCTGGACGCAAAGGTGGTGACGCCAATAAATCAAATCATGCCAAGCCACTTTTTTTAAAAAAAAAAAAGCTTTTTAAACAAATAATGACTTTCCTATTGAAGTATGGATCTGTATCCGTTTGGTATTTGCTGTACAGTAGCTGTGATTCACCTGTAAGTGTTGCTAAGTGTTACAGTTGTGTTTTTGGCTGTTTGTTTTCCTTTAGCCGGGTCTGATGGTGGCTGTTCCGGGCATGCTCAGTGGACTCCATCAGGCTCACCAACTGTACGGAAAGTAAGTGTTCGTCTCGTTGTCCGAGTCTCACCCAGAGAGGTCCCTTTTGATAGCCTAGTTCATTTTAAGGTTTCTTTTTTATTCGTTTATTGTTATTATACAAGTTTTTTCCTTGCCTCAGTCTGGTCCATAAGGTTTACTTCATGTTTCATTTTGCAGAAAGCATTGGAAAGATGTGGTCGCCATGGCTGCTAATGTCGCCAGGAATGGATTCAACGTTACCCACGACCTGGGTAACTCGCCTCGCCTATCCTTTCTTTTACACACACACACACACACACACACACACACAAACACAGACGTAACAAATGTGTCACCGCAAATTTCCCCGCAGCGACTGCGCTGTCCAGGATAAAGGTCGAGAACGTTTCACAGGCTTTCCGCGATCTCTTCCTGCCTGGTGGCCGTCCTCCCCTCTCTGGTCTCTTCATGACCCGTCAGGACCTGGCGGCGCTGTTGGACAGAGTGGCGGCCAACGGGATCTCGGAGTTCTACGATGGAAATCTGACGCAGGAGATGGTGTCTGCGGTACGAACGCCGGCTCGGTTTAGTTTCATGTTTATGCGGAATGGAAAATGTGTTAATTTTTGCTGTGTGTGTGTGTGTGTGCGTGTGTGTGTGTGCGTGTGTGTGTGCAGGCTCAGGCCAGTGGAGGTGTTCTGACTGAGGAGGACTTCAGGAACTACACTACGGTTCTTCAGAAACCAGTACAGAGCCTCTACCAGGGTGAAAATTAAATATTATAACTATAAATCCTGCCAGTTTTTTTCCCCCAGTGTTTACTCCCACCCCCCACAAAAAAACTTACCCACCCCCAGTTCTCACACACACACACACACACACACCAGAAGAGTAAAGCTTACCAATCTCCAATCACAACTTTTACCCCCCCCACCACCCCCTTTTTTTTTTATCTCCGGCGAAAATCTTTCGGTTGTTTTGTGTGTTTTTTTTTTTGTTTTTTTTTCCCCTCATTTTAATTTACCATGTGACAAACTCCGAGCACCTGAGAGGTGACAAAACCCCTGTCCTGGGCCCTGTGATGCTTGGCGCCCCCGCGAGAATATACACTAGGGTGCTGTGGTGGTGCAAATGGTTGGCGCTGTTGCTACACAGATCCCTGCTTCCATCCCGACCTCGCACTCCTCTGACTGGAGTTGGCATGTTCTCTTGGCTTGTGTTTGTGGGTTTTCTCCAGGTAATCTGCTTTCCGCTCGCTCCCCAAAGCCCTACGTTGGGTCAATTGGTCACTTTTAAATATGACCTCCGCGTGCCGCATATGTGACTGTTAGGGTTACGACGTTGCTTCTGTTACGAATAGCCATAAATAAATCCGCTTTAGATTAGGGATTTCGATGATCCGTTTGCAAGCTTTGTTATTCGTTCGTTCGGTGTGATCGGACTGGGAAATTGGGCAGATCAAACTAGGAGGAATCCGTCTTGCCTAGTCCACTGTGGAGCTTGAAAAGAGTTTGAAAACAAACGTGTACGCCCGCTTATAGAGCCGCCTTGCATCGCATCGTTCTTTTCATTAGTACAGAACCACCTTTACATGGGTCACCTTATGGCCCGCACGCATGTGTTTAGGTTTTCAGGTCATGGCCGCGCCGCCTCCGCACGCCGGCGCCGCCCTCCTCGCCGCTCTCAACATCCTTGAAGGGTACAATGTCAGCAGGCAGATGCAAAGAAGCAGCACCCTCCACTGGCTCTCTGAGGTACTGCTCCAAAAATGTATGCGCAAAAAGGTCTGGTCGCACTCCTGCTCGAAGAATCACACAGCCAAAAAAAAACGATTTGTCTCTCCTCTTTTTAAGACTTTGAAAATCGCTTTGTCACTGGCAAGTCAGCTTGGGGACCCCACCTATGACTTGTCTGTCTCTGAAGTTGTGGCTCAGATGCTGAGGTACGAAATACACACACACACACACACAGTATAATAATAATAATATGATGATGATGATGATGATGAATCTCATGTTTGGTTATTTGTTCCACTGAGCTTGTTTTTATGTCTCAGTAAAAAGCAGGCTGGAACGTTCCGTCAGATGATCAATGACTCTTACGCCTTCCCCCCCGACCATTACACCCCCAGTTACGGTCTGGAGGAGGGCGCAGGGGTCAGCCAGGTCATGGTGATGGGACCTGATGACTTGATCGTTTCTCTTATGAGGTAAGCAGCAACTGTAAGAGAAACAGTGGATTCGTTAGGAAGACGTTACCCTGCATTGTGGATTTATTTATTTAAAGGATTTATAGATTAAGAAACTACAGGGGTTTGATTTACAAGTGTGATCTTCGCCCTCAGTAGTTCAAAGTGATGAGACAAGCCAAAAACCTGTAAAAGAGGGCAAGGAAGAAAGCATATGAAGAAAATTAAACAGGAAACGAAAACGAGGGCCGAAAGAAATGGTAAAGGATGAAAAATAAACCGCAATGCAAGGAAGATGAGAACAAGGTTTAGTAGAAAGGGAGCAATGATGATGATGAAGAAGAAGAAGAAGGGGAACGAGACAGATAGAGACGCATCATAGAACAAATGATGAAAAATAAGTGAGAAAGACAAAGGGGACAAAGAAGGACGCAAAAATAAAGTGTCCATTAGGAAAGGGAAATGAAAAACAAAAAGATGATAGGGAAAGTAAAAAGGTGAGAAAGAAAGACCACTTGCGAGAGATTTAAATGATAAATAAAAGGGAATGAACGTGTGAAAGAAAAAGAGGAGCGAAAGAAAATAAGGAAAAGTATCAACAGAGAAGGAAGAGAGAAAATCAAATGAGAAAACAAGCAAACGCAGAAAAAACAGGCAAAGGAGAGTTTGGAAGTAAAAAGAAAACAAAAACAAATTAAAACTAAAAATAGGAGGAACAGAACCAGCTAAACAGAGGGCACAACTGAAGGGCTGCTATTAATGACAGTGTTGCTAGGCAACTGGGGTACATGTACAGTACATTCAGTCCCACTCGTTGGGACACATTAGAGACACCAAATGACCACCAAATGACTGTGTTTATTCATTTAAGCATTTTGTATTGATTGTTTTGTGTGTGTGTTTTTTTATTATTGTTTTGTTTGTTTTTTCAGTTCTGTGAATCAGCCCTTCGGTAGCCGCATCATCACCCCCTCTGGAATCCTCCTAAACAGCCAGATTCTGGACTTTTCCTGGCCCAATAAGAACCACGGCTCAGGTCCACACAATCCGGTAAATTCACCTCTAATCCCAGTGGTTCGACTTTTGTTACTGCTGCAATGGGCCGACCTGCCCTAGAAACGGGTCACTGTGGTGACGGACTAGATAATAGACCCCTAATAATAGGTGCTAATAATAGACTGTGTCATTTATTATTATTCATTTAAATCCAGGAAGGTCCTTTTTGAGTTTAAAAACCGCCGACGGCGAAGCAGTTTACCCAGCCCTCAATTCACTGACTTCTAATGACTTCCTCTGGCTCTCCAGCACAACGGTATCCATCCAGGGAAGAGGCCGCTGTCGTTCCTGATGCCCACAGCCGTCAGACCCTCGCTGGGCGTCTGCGGTATCTACGTGGCGCTTGGTTCCTCCAGCGGCGACAGATCGCTCAGCGGCATCGCACAGGTTCGGCAGCTTCACCCATCAGCACGCGATTCCATTATTAAAACCTCGTAGATTCAATGTGTAACCCCGAACCTAAACATCGTTACAGATCGGCGGGGACTTGGTGTTTGGCCCACCTGGGTGTAGGAGCGTTATTTATTTATTTATTTTAATCATCGAGAAAAGATGGGTCATGAACATGATGAGCTAAAGGAGGAGGTAAAAAAAGAGGAAATTTAAGAAGAGTAGAAAAGTCATGGGGAGGATGATTTGATGTAACGTTCTGATAAGTTTCCACAATGTTAATTATACACTTTCAATCTTACAGTCTGATTGGACGACCTTTAGTTTGATTTTAGTTGTATTTTTTTCTAATTTTTTTTTTTTTTTAATCTTGTTTCACGACGAGCTTTGTGTACAACTAAGTAGTTTTAGGCCATCTTCCTTGTCATGTTTTTGTACGTGTTTGTATTGTGGCATACTGTCTTAGCAGGGTTGGCAATGGTTACCGTTGCGTAGCAACAACTCCTTTCGTTGTGGACCTACTTTAAGGTGCTCAGGATGAAACTGGGGAATTTATTTATTTGTCAAAACTGTCCTGTAAAAGCAATAGAAGACTTGAGCTGGCGCGTTATTACGGAGAACAGCACGGCAGTGATGATCTACGGCACTCGCCTTTGTGAAAACGCACCATCTCACGCCCTATTAAACATGAAACGTAATTAAATTGCAATTGCTTTCGACAAGCACTGAAACTTCAACACACTCTTTTTTTTTTTTCCCCAAAGAGCTTCCATGTGGTGAAAACTGTTTCAGGTTGTCTGTTTTTTCTTTTTCTTAGTTATAAATCCTTCCTGATGATGACATGACACCAGCTCATAAGCTCCCGTCTGATATTCGAGTCCGTTTTGTTGAACTGTGCCGTCGTTTGTACAGGTGTTGCTGAACGTTTTGTCCCTGCGTAAGAACCTGAGTGAAAGTCTGACCTCTGGCAGGCTTCACCCTCAGCTGCAGCCCAACACTCTGCTGGTGGATGGTGAGTAATCGCTTCTAACATACTCATCTCTTCCTTTCAGTGATGGATCACGATTCATCGGGTCCGTCCATGCCAAAATTGATTGATTTTAATAATTGAATGCCCGCCCTTATATGGCTGATATTTAAAAACAGTGCCTGATGTTGCTTTGTTTCGTTTTCCGTGTATATATGGTTGAAATGACAATAAATCCTTACTGTCTTTGGCCGAAAAAGGCCAGGGACAGGGCGTGGCCATTTATGAGAGACAAAAATCTTGTTTTCATCATTCATTTTTTCGTTTAAGGTGGGATTTCCGCGCAGTTGGTTTATTTATTACACGCCTTTAAAGGCTTACCTTCTGATATTTGTAAATATTTGCACAGGTTTTGAAGTCCTGGGCCATTTGAAGGAGTGACGTTACATTTTGTTGTTTCTTACACAGTGATCAAAACGAATAATAGCTGATAATCGATCAAAATGGTATGAAGAACTTTTTTTGTTGTTGTTTGCACACTGACTGTCTTAATGAACCTTAATGTTTATACGTTTCGGGGCTTGGTGCTCGGGGGACGGTGCCCTAGACCGACCTCGGCTCTGAGGCGCCCCAGAGATTGGGCGAAAACAAAAGAGGTTTCACAGAAAACTCTACAATGCACGTGTAAAATGGTAGAAAAGAGTTTGGAATATTACAAAAAATGAGAGGCTATTTCATTATGGGATGCATCATTTGGAAGTGTCCCCTGATTTTAGGATAGAAGTTGCAAATGCAGACGAGAACTTAATCGTCTATATATGAAAGAATATTTGTATAAAGTCAAATGCCAGAAGCGAACGACACTTTTGAGACACAAAATCTGAGAAAATAAGAGAATGAAGGCAAAGACTGGCAAACTTATCTTTATATAATTATAAAAGCATGTTAAAAAAAGAGGATCGGATAACAGCGGGGAGAAATAACGGGAGCAAACGTATAGAAATATCAGATTGTTGTAACTTGGGTACTTGAATTGAAACTCGTACACATTTTAGTGTTTTGTTTTTTTTTTGTTTTTTTTCTCCCAGAAAAAGATGCTGTTGTCTCTTAATTGGTGCAATAAAAGGTTTTATTTATTATTGAGCATTAAACATGATGAAGTTTGCGTCTTGTACTCTGCTGCTAGCATTTTGAGCTTTTCTGCCCGGGAACCGAGCTCGGATTGGTCAACCAGTCGCTGATTTTAGCATGGCAGTGTGCAGACGCCATTAATATACACGTGTCTTTTTGTTAGTTTTTGCAGCCATAAAAATCAGACCGTGTGAAAAGAGGTTTCCTTTTATGTCTTGTTCCGTCTCGGCGTGGTTTTAAGGTTAAGGACCTGATTGGTCTCTTTGATATTTAAGGCCATAAATGTATTGAAGAGTTTGATTCTTTTTCCGGAAGCTGAGTTCGAGAATGCGGACGTGGAAATGCTCAAGCAGAAAGGCCACAACGTGACGAGGGTCGACATCATATCCCTGGTGGAAGGAACCAGAAGAGCCAACGATTACATCGTCGGGGTGAAGGACCCTCGCAGCGCAGACGCCTCCGCCCTCAATATGGTCACCTCCATGCCCTGACGACTCGCAAACCCACGACCAGTCATCGAAACGCTGGCACCTCCATCACACGCACGGCATGTGCCCAGCCGGGTGCCACCACGCTGCCGACATCGAACAAGCTCCTAACCAGATTTAGATTTAGCCACCTTGTATAGACCGTGTCACCTTCGCATCAGCTCCGTTCATTTTCCAGTCTCGATTGCAGGTGTCGAGCTCAATTCCCAGTAAAACCTTTGAAGGGGGAAGTTTGCATGTTCTCCCCATCTGCAAGAGTTCCCGCCCCTATTAAGACGCGCGTTACAGAGCTGGCGTTTCTAAAATGTCCCAGACTGAGTGTTCCGTCCCCTATCCCGTGCTTGCCGGTTAGACCCCAGACCCCTGCGACCCTGAATTGGGTCACACGGGTGTGGAAAGTGGGGGGAAAAAAGCAGTTCTGGGTTCAGAAGGCGGGCGAAAATGTGCCATTGGGTTTTGCCGATTGTGCCCTGCAACAGACCGCACTTTATATAGAATAGAATGTCATGTACATGGAGGGGTGGAGCTACTGTATCAAACAATTATTACTTAATAATAATTAAGAATACATTCATGGAAAGAATGAAATTCGGGTCTAATTGGTTCACACCCCTGGCCCCTTGAGCATTGTGTTTTGACTACATCCACGGTCGAATGTGACCCTTAATACGTACTCGTGCGCCGCCTAACGACCGCAGGACGCTCCCTGAAACGGAAACGGACGCTGACCGAACATAACCCGAGTCTCACGGACTTAAATATAACGGGTATTTCCACGAGAACGGTCTGCAAGCGATGCATAAACGCGTCAGAGATCCCACCGAACACACTAACGAACACACACACTCGCACTGTAGAACCGAAATCTAAACACACGAGCAAGGATAGAAACAGACTAAATTTCCAATTCCCAAAACGGCCGGCGCGCCCGCTTTAATATTCTCAAATTTGATGATGCACCTCCTAGCATGGCGCATTTAATGTTAATGATTACGTTTTGAAACGTGGTGTTCTCTCTTAATACTGTTTATTTAAATCGTTACCGTCGCCTTATTAATTGAGGCCGGGTCCCTTTTAGGAGTCCTGGTCCTCCCGAGATTTCTTTCTCATCACATTTAGGGAGTTTTTCCTTGCCACCGTCACTCTAGGCTTGGCCAGTTATCGATTAGCCTTGGGTAATTGGAAATAATATTAAATCACGATGTATAAGAAGTGTTATGGATATAAACCTGATTTAGAGTTTGATCTTTTAAACACTTTTAGCCTTCCTTGAATCCCCTCTGGGACTAAGAAAAAAAAAATCGAAATAGCGATGAAACCATTTGGTGCAAAGAACTGTAACACAACGCAGACCATAACATTAGTAAATCAAAATGTAAACAACATCAAAGCATGACGAGTAATGTTTATGAGAATGTTACCTGATCGCTTGTACGTCGATTATTGATTATTTCGTACTGTGTCACAGCGCTGGGGTCAGAGGTCACGTCACGTTTGTGCAGTTAGTGATTTGCTTCGTAGAACAGGACGCTTTTTTTTATGGATGTTTTTCATTTAAATGACGAGCGGATGAAGCGCGTGTGAGGTGGGATTTCAGCGCAGTTGGTTTTATTTATTACACGCCTTTTAAAGGCTTACCTTCTGATATTTGTAAATATTTGCACAGGTTTTGAAGTCCTGGGCCATTTGAAGGAGTGACGTT
>JAUZST010004736.1:0-16083 GCA_034779995.1 Parotocinclus haroldoi | reverse complement strand
TATATATATATATATGTGTGTGTGTGTGTGTGTGTGTGTGTGTGTGTGTGTGTGTGTGTGTGTGTGTGTATTCTGATCTGAAAGCTTAAGTACACTGAGTTAGGCAATGGAGGAAATATTTTCTATGCATTTTAGGAGATAACCATTGTCTTGGCACATGGCACATGGGTTCAGCACTCAGCCTGCACTGTCAAGAACGTTCAAGCCAAAAACACAGGAGTATGTTTCAGTATCAGAATAGCTCTCCCCAAGTACGTTCATGTGCACCTAATAACTCAACCACAGCCGAAATTCAGCAGTTATCTGATTATTTACATGGTCATGTAAACAATATTATCCAATCTAGAAAACAGATTGGCAAATAGATTGGGATTTTACCCCAGCAGTTTCTCACAGCAAATATACAAGCTACCAAAGTTCAATCAGTGTTCGGAGCCAGCACATGCGTTAAATTTGATTTAAAAGCGTATTTAAAACAAATGTGTTTATTTGGGGTCTTTTTTTTTACTGTAGAGCTTCTTTTTAGACTGTATAGATTCTAGAGTCTCTAGCAGGATCTGGCAACCCTGAAGTGCACCACAGAAACACAGTGAAACGGCCATCCAACACTAAACTAAAGAAAATGAAGTATTACATTATTTAATATTACAGTTTAAAGCTTACATCATATTTCTGTGAGATTTGTGCCTGAGACATGTAATCTCAAAGGTTTTCAAATGCATGTATATTCACGTATACTCATTGACTGGATTCAGATCTCCCCTAAAATCCGCTGCAAACCATCTAAGAAACTATTGTGTAAATTATTTACTATTGTTTATTTTTGCATACATTCTTGGTGCAAAAAAGGCCATATGGGACCTAAGAGGTTAATGAGAACAGTCCACCACAAGAACCTTACTGACTCAAAAAGTCATCTGTAATGTTTTCTCAAAGAATCAATCTGGAGGTGGCAACACTAGAAATCTTTTATCACCTTCAAATGAAGCATGCTAAGCAGTATTATGAACGAGGGGAAAAAAGCATGCCATGTCAGTAAGTATTTGATACACGGCCACTTTTGCAAGTTTTCCCACCTACAAAGAATGGAGAGGTCTGTAATTTTTATCGCAGGTACAGATAAGAAGGTAACAACTGTTGGCACAATTATTAGAAAATGGAAGAAACACAAGATGACTGTTAATCTTCTGAGGCTCCATACATGATCTCACCTCATGTACCCCAAAGAGACACGAAACACACAGTCAGGGGAAACTGAGGAGTGTCTCAAAATACAGAAGCATTTCAAAACACTGGCGTGGACTACTCAGTCTCCAGGCCTGAACTCAATAGAAAACCTCAATAGAGAGAGCTGACACTCAAACTGCCCAGCAAGAGCCCCGAAATCTGAACGATCCGGAGAAGATCTGTATGGAGGAGTAGGCCAAAATCAGAGTCAAGAACTAAAGGAAATGTTTTGACTTTTAATTGCAAACAAAGTTTTCCTGTACCATATCTTAAGTCCTGGTTTTCACTATTGTTAAAAAAAATTCGTATTTCATGCAAAAAAAAGCTAATTATTTATTTAAAAATCATGTGATTTCCTATATTTTTTTACATTCTGTATCTTACAGTTGAAGTGTACCTACGATAAAATGACAGACCTTTCCATTCTTTGTAGGTGGAGAAACGTGCAAAATTGGCAACGCTTGCAGCAGATGAGGAAAAATAAAATAATCCAGCCTAAATCTTACTCAAGCTGACTTCTGTCAATTTTATAAAGATATAATTATATTTGTTTGGGAACAGAACAATACCCCACCGCAACATACACCAGTGTATCAACATGCAGTTTCATGATTTACATCACTGAAGGTGTTCCTCTTATCTCAAAACATCAGCTTGAGTAGCGAGTGAGATTTGAGTTTGACCAACTGACAGTTAAAGGATTGTTCACAGCAATGGAGATGAGGTTTGCCGTACAGAGCTGTCCTGCAGAAACTTTGTCTCTCCAGCTCTCATCGCTGCTGCTGGTTATACCTGTTCAATTTCAGTAGAATCAACATTCTAAAAGCCTGAAGAGCTGTGTGATTCAACCAGTCATTGGTCTCATTTGCGTATGCAAGATGTTCTTCAATTTTAACATCTCTGATTTCTGTGTCCTTGACTAAACTGAAAAATTCGGGGATATTTCAAAACTGAAGCCAAAGTTCCCATAAGAAATAATCTAAATAATCCAATTCATTCCAGACAGTCCAAAAGGATAACTATAGCTTTACATACGGAAAGCAATAAAAAAATAAATACAAACAGTTATACAGAGATCACTTGTATTTTGCAATCACACCCAATAAACATGCACAGAAAACACTGGGAAAACAATGGAAATGTTTCAGATGAACCTGTGGGGTGATGCTGACTCAACAGGGAATAAAGCCAGAATGACGAGTCAGCTTATTTACTACAATGACGGCAATAAACTTGCTCTTATAGCTTTTCTAGACATATATACATGACGCTAAGAACCAAAGCTGAGAGGCATTATTTGCACAAATACAAGGGATAAATAAAGCAAAGGAGCAGGCAGATAAACGATAACTGGGACAATGTTTAGCAGCTAACCGAGGTTCTACTGAATAGGTGAAACCAAATGTGAAAAAGTCACAAGGTCTTTAGTAAAGTTTAGGTCACTTGTTTATAGACCAAACGACGACACTACAAGACAACTTATGCCTGCTGCTACTTTGATAGCAATTACTTTATATTTTTATTCTTATATTTTTACAGTTATACTGCTTGTGCATAAATGGTTGGTTTATAAACTACAAGGGCTTCAACATTTTCAGTCAAAGCCTTTATCTTCCAGGACGCCTCCAATTTCTTTCAAATAAAACACAGAACAAAATAAGACCCAGTTATGGGTCTATGGGTTTATGACCTAATAAAACAAAATCTACACATTCTAATTTATGCCAACGAGCAATTTAAATCCACTTCAAAAACAATGATGTCAAAAGATCAGCGGCACACAAATCCAAATACAAAAAAGCAGAAAACCCCTCATCACAGAAAGACGTACTAGTACATACTACTGTACTGTACACCATGTTAAAACAGAAAGTAAAACATAAATACAGATAAGCATTTGTCCAACTCTCTTCTCTAGCACTGATTTATGAAGCAACATCACAATCACTCTCCTATTAACATCTAAACTTTGATTATGATTCAGCAAGCTCAATCAGAGAAAGCAATACAAAACCCATCAGGCCAGTTGGTCACAGGCACACCTAAGCTCACTAGTCACTGGAGGACAATCAGAGCCCTTTAATTATCAGACTTGCATTCCAGTCAGGAATTACTTTTTAGTCACAATAAGCTCAGTGGAATTTATAACACTTTTTAATTTAAAACTGCAGATGCAGCTGTACCTTCCTACATGCAGGACAGAGGCCATTCTCGTCTGTGCGGATGCGGTGCCAGCAGAAACGGCAGATTTGGTAGCCACAGGTACAGGGGAAGAAATTGACGTCGTCGATCTCCAGGGGTTCCATGCAAAGAGGGCACTCCATGGGATCCTCCTTCACCTCAGGGCTACGGGACATCCTATGGCACTATATCGCAAGATGTGGATTTGTTACAAGGTAGGAAGGACTGGACCTGAAACTGTAAACAAACAGAACAATCAGTTCATTTTAAAAAGAGAATTGTAGTAAAAGTTGGTGAAATTCATGGAGCCTCCTCATCCACATACTACACAGCCCTTCCTAACACAACCCTCCACACTTCATCCACACTTGAGGCTGGTACCACAAGCGCCAAACGCAACCATAGAGTTTTTTCCTATAAAAATCCTATATAGGATTGTACCCAAGCCATCAAACGCTACCATTTTCAGCACCTGGCTCAACCAATTGGGAAGCCGGAGGTTCTGAAACATTCATTCTAGTGATGGTGCCTTTCCTTTATTTTTATTAAGATTACGTATGGCATCAAAAAATAATCAATTAAAAGGAGAACAAAATCACTTGGTATAAAATGTTTGCGGCAAGTCTTCATCATTTAGTTGTTCAAATACAGCGGGTACATCTAATACTAATTAAAAATATAAAAACTCATGATAATGTTCCAAAAAAGTATCCATAACTAAAGCATCCACTGCAGGTTTCTGGCAGTATTGTGTCAAAAAACATGCACTGACATTTTCACTAGAGAAAATATTCAGCTAAAAATTGTTTCAAAAATAGGATGAAAGAAAAAAAAAAAAAACACTGAAAAACATTAATTTCAGGTTGGGTCAGAGAGTCAGAGAGCAAAGAAGAATGCAGATGACTGAACATTTATCTTTTAATTTTATTTACAACATTTCACAGAAACTTGGCCAGAGCAACTTACAACTATTACAATCTTCCAATCCAAGCAATTGTGGGTTAAAGACCTTGCTCAAGGACAAAAAAAAAACTGGCAGCTTGGTATAGGTGGGATTTGCATTCTGAACTACAGTCCAAAGTCCAGTACCTTAAACTGCTTGAACTCACAGCTCAAACAAGGCATGTGGCTTTGACCCAACTGCCATAATTAGTGAGATTACATAGCAGAGGATCCGATAAAAAAAATATGGAACAGGTGAGGGAAATCAATATGCCAGTAAATGGGATCACAGGTGGGTAACGGAATCTAGAACGGAATCCTGAATGCCAGAAATGGAGATCCTTAAACAGCCTTAAATTCAACTAGGGCTACAGTGTTAACCAGTTTCATGGTAAACCAAGGTAAAAAAAAAGGATGGTTATCATACCATGTACATTTGCTTATTAGCAGTATTAGAGGGAAAGTGCAATCACACTGGCAGTGATGGGGCTGAACAGGATCAGATTGTCCAGCTGTTCTTGTGGAATCCTCTTCATGTTCATTTTGAAATCTCCCCTAATTTTTGTGAGCAGCTTATTACTCAAAGTAATCAAAATATTTCAACCAAGACAAAAAAAAAGAAAAATTCCAAACTTTTAGAACAATAACTGCAGCAGGATATCAAAAGAGTGAAAATACCACAACTTGCTTCAGATTATTTATGTTAATTATGATTTACTTTAAAGCAGTTATGCATAAAACTTCAAAAAATGTTTTCTGTCAGTAATTCTCATGTAGATTGTATTTTACTTTCAGTTGCTACGTACTATAAGACCTATGGAACTCGGTAACAAAGCCCATCTTATATAGTCACATAACCAAATAAATGCAAAAGCAAATACACAAAAAGTCATTGTGTTAAAGTTCAAACCAAATGCCACAACTTAGCAGAACAGATAGTCCACTAGAAACTAAAAGGGTGGGGTTGCCCGCTCCGATGCATTATAAGTGTTATGTCTGTTTTGACAACTGTAGTTGTGACATGCAAGATGTCACATAAAGTGGTGTTAAGTCAGTTTGAACCACAAGCTATCCGAAAGAAAAACTGCAACGTAACAGCTGATCAATATCTTATTCTTAAGAGTGATGCCATAAGTCAATTAAAATTTGTCTGCCACATTTGGCCCCACAGCTGGAGTGGACAAAAGGTCAAATCAGCAACATGGAGTTACTTCAGATACCCCTAAAGTAAATGCATGTTTTTCCTTGAAGATGGATAGAGAATTTGCAAGAAATGTGGATGCAAAGTGCCTGCTAAAGCATGAAATAAATAAAAGTCACCCATTTATGAGAGCGCCATCCCTCCAGCAGGTTATCATGTTAATAAGTTTAAGAACTGCTACCCTAAGGCTAATATTTGGACAGCTGGAAAGGCCACAAGCAAGAGCAGCACAGAATTAAATAATTCATGTAAACACCGATCATGTGATACAGCAGCAATAAAACCTCAGAATGAAGAGAGGAAGAGGTTATGAGTGAAAAATGGGCTGCAGCGTAGTGAATGTGAGTACACTCCACCTTATCAACAAGCTGACCTCTCCAGCAAAACAATTACATTAGAGACGGGGTAATTTAACCTTTTTTGTTTGTTTTAATGTAGGAAATAAGAATTCTCAGCTGGTTCATGTGTGCCCAAAGTTGTTTTAGTGGATTACAGTCAAATCTGTTACGTCTAATTCTGCCTAGTCTCATTTGAAACAAGATGTTGTAAGACAGAGTTAATTCCTTAATAAAGCAGCTTTCATTTTTCCCCTCCACTCATCAGAAAAGCAGAGCAAACGTGTTTTAATCCCAAACTAAGACACACCAATTACCCAGCACTGATTTCAGTACCATTATTAAGAGAGGAAAATATTCAGTACCAGGTTACTCTTAGTCTACTTGTAACTCTAAGACAAACTTGATCAAGTTTCTATTTAGGCCTCATTAACATTATGCTTGTCATAAAATTAGGGTCAAATCCTTGAGTCATGGTCTTCACAACCAACTGTAATCGTCTTAATGTGCAGCGGTGACCGTAGTACTTTTAAACTACAAAAGGAACACCAAGACATAAACAGGAGGGAAGAGGGAAGATAGCTAAAATTATCCTGCCAAAGACACATCAGCTGCCAGAGAAGTTGGCAGCTCCACTGCTTCACTTTAAAAGGGAAGCAGGGACAGAGAGCTGGGAAATACTTGACAGCTCCTCCCATCGCCAGGCTACTCTACATGTAAGGTCATCTACACTTAGTTGAGCCAGCAAATCCCAAACAGTGAAACTGCAGTAGTGAGCATGCTCAAATGCTTGCCATCATTATGCCTGGATAGAATTAGCAACACTGTAAAGGGTTAGGGGTTACCCCTCATGTTTCTGACTATATTCCAAGATCCATCCTGACAGGACTCCTTTGACTGATGATTATTTGTTTGAGGGGTTTAAAACCATGGTTACATGTTTGGTACTGTTCATATCAGGAAGGTTAATCATCAAATGAAGTTACTCTAAACGTGAACAGACTATGAACTATGCTTTCAGTTCAGTTTTGGTTAGAAATGTGTGGGGGGGCATATTTATTGAGAGACCGATTCATATATCTAAACGGTTTTCAAAGGATACCAGTTTAGACCATATGAAACTGAAACAGGCTGGTTACAAAAATATTATTCTGCAACTATTCAAAACGCTGTAACCAATATTGTGCATCCATACAGAAAAAAAATCGCATTTAATTACTGAATTTCATTTTAGTGTGACACCGAATATAATAAATAAATAAATTTTAAAAAATTAATAAAAAAAGAGTACAAAATAAAGTACTGTAGATTATTTAGGATGAACATTTCCTGTACAACATTTATTCAAAACACCATCTACAAAACATAAGTATGTTTCATCAGTATTAATTATTAAGATTGTTTTTAATACCAAGTTATGTATCTCCAGACCTCTGAAACACATGAAAGCAGTTCTTACATTTTCTAACTTAACACAAAAACATACAGTAGATAGTAATTGTTCTAAAGCAAAAAATGCTACAACTTGCAGCAGACCACTAGAAACGAAGGTAAGGGGTGGTGTTACACCCACAGGTGCATTGTATGCTTTAGGGCTGGTCTGTCAGCTGCAGTTGTGACATGCAAAAAATTTATTAAAATATAAACTCATTTGCATAATACTGCAAATGTATAGTGATAAGAAAATAAGTGCCAGCAGGCCACTCATGTATTTTTAACAGTGAAGCTGTGGGTATTTGGCCCTAGTGCCAGACTACATGCTCTGTAGGTACTGATAAAAGTCTAGAAGGCTTGACTCAAATAGCCCCTACCTAATTCATGGTCATGGAAATGAAATTAACCCTTTTCTCCGTAATAAAAACTTTGCCATGAAATTACATTTTTTAAAAAGGATCTGTAGGTTTGTGCATCGTTATTTGACAATTTTTTATTTATCTGGCATTCAAGTCCTTCTGTTCACTGGCTACTTTCTACTATAAAGCAGTCCTAGAAAACCGGTGTTCTGCACCCCTACCACCAGATGCATGCCCTGTTGCATTCGCAATGCCATTTGCTTCGAAATGAGGGTAAGCCTAATTTACTTTACTTATGCTGAATAAAAGGACTTTCATCCGGCAGCAGAGGTGACAAATATGCCAAAACACCACCTGGACAGCAATAATCGTCTTGGCAACAAAAAAGCATGAAGCCTACCACCATCACTGGATGTTCTAGGCTTATATTCAACCATTACTGTCACCTCAGACATTTTTTTTTCCACCGATGAGCAGTCAGTATGTGAACAACATTTATGAATGATCATGCATTTGCCAATAGCCATGTCCATTAATTAAGGACTGAAATAATTACTGAAAGAGATAGCAGGATGAAATGATATTGGAAACATTCATATCAGACATGTACCCTTGATATTTAAAGCGCATTTTCATCGAGACTTACAACTCAACTGAAACGGTCAACTTGCACGAGAGCCCATGTCTGGAAAACAATTTCTGGACCTGTACAGATGTATTAATTCAATCAAGTGTCAATTAGTAATCAGATCAATTTGGAGCACTTCAATTTGCTCAAGTCATCAAGTCCTTAATATTCATTAAGTGAAAGATTTTACACCTGGTACAACACGACAGCCACATGAAGGCAAACGATGTTAACCTATATCCTTCATTAATTAATAAGTAATGTAGCATTGCTTTTAAGGCATATCAATGAAAACTGAACAGGGATGGCAACATTTTTCACATTTCATGGTTGGCAGAGGCATTATATCATTTTACCAAAAGACAGCAACGTCTCTGAGAAAATAAGCCAATTTTCTCCTAGATGACCTTTAACTTGGGGACATCCTGGCCAGAAATTACTGGATTTGTAATGTGTCATGAGTAGTGTTAGATATGCTGTACCATCCAAAAGAATATTATAGTGAAATAAAAAAGAGTGAGGAACATTGTTACTCCCTTATGACTAATATTACTGGCTGCACTTCAAATCAAAACACACTTATGTGGAACAGACATTGGACCATAAACTTCTCAATGCAGCAGCCAGTGTCTTTGATGGTTTTAGAGTCAGGATTTGTCACTATAATCGGTCACATGATGCTATATGAGCTAGTATTGCTCTTATATATCATATATTAGCATTAAGGGAATACAATTATACATATTTCCGGGTTTTATCTTACATAGCTTTGCTCATTAGTGTGAGACAGATGTTTTTGTCACAAACACAAAAAGGTCCAAAGTAACCATGCAAAATGTCAAAAATTAAAAGTAAAAAAAATCTCTACTATGCATGTTATTTTAATTTACTGAATTATTACAAAATGATAAATGCATTCCTTTGAAACTTATATTGAGCGCGAATAGATATGTAGTGTAAAGAACTAACGCAAAATCGATACAACTAAAGCAATATTTTCTTCATTTGACTAAAAAAAACAAATACATTATTTAATGCATTCCTGTACTAAGTAAGGGGAATCAATACATGTAAATTGGGTGATATAGCCAAATGTATACAATTTTAAATAACTTCACATTAACTTGATCAACTTGACACTGACTTGTCTTGACACTGAAAATTAAACCACACCAAGAAAAAGGATGAGTAGTTATGAGCAGTTGTGGGAAGTTCCATACTTCATTAATAAATACGTCATATAAATAATGCATTAGAAGCATAAGTTATGTATTTAGGTATTTAAATAACTAACTAGAGCTGATGTTCCGGTACCAGTTCCAGCACCACACACACCTAGATGTTCTTCCAGCTCAGCATCACCTATACAGGTCTTCATCAACAGAACCCAGTCCCACCAGAGAGCAGGAACTCCCCTCCATCGTTTGGTCATTAGCAGATGATGTACTTCTAAGGACCTCGCACTGAGGATTCATTTTGTAATCTATCATTTTATAATTTAGTTTATTCATTTTATTACTCATTTAAATTTGAGTATTATCTGTTATTGATATAAATTGTTACTTACCTAATTTTGCTATAATTTAATATACTGTTAGTATTTATTTAACATCTAGGCCACCTAGACTAGGTCGGGTCCCTTTTTGAGTCTTAGTACTCCGAAGGTTTCTTCCTACTACTTTTAGGGAGTTTTTCCTTTCCACTGTCGCCCTAGGCTTGCTCAATTGATGATTGGCCTTTAAGATAATAACATTGTAAACCTGTTTGAGACAATGCTCCATTGTAAAAAGCGCTATATAAATAAATTAGAATTTAACTGAACTAACCACAAACTGTATGGATGAGCACTTAGCACTGCAATAGCCATTTTTATTTTATTTTTAGTATTTTATTTAGCTCTCTGAGAAGATTGCATATAATATTATCATTTTCCATTATCAGTACGTGTGTGTTCACAGCCTGACTTTCCCTTGTCACACACCAACACACACCCTCATCGACCTCTTTATTAAGAACAATTGCTCAATTGTTCGTTCACTCAATATCTAATCAGGCAATCACATGGCAGAAACATGATGCCTTCAGGCATGTAAACATGGTCAAGACAAAATGCAGAAGTTCATATCAAGCATCTGCACAGGGAAGAAAGGTGATTCTAGTGGCTCTGAAGGTGCCATGTTCGTTGTTGCTAGACAAGTTGGTTTTGCGTATACTATTTCACAAACTGCTAATCTACTGGGATTTACACGCAAAGCCATCTATAGGGTTTGTAGAGAATGATTTGAAAGAGACATTGTCCAGTAAGAGGCAGTTCTCTGGATGAAAATGACTCATTGATGACAGAGGTCAGAGTGTAATGACTGGATACAACTGATTGAAAAGCAACAGTAACTCAAATAACGACTCATTACAAACCAAAACATGCAGAAAAGCATCTCTGAATGCAAAACACATCAAAGCTTAATGCAGCTGAGCTTAAGCAGCAGAAGACCACACCTGATGCCACTCCTGTTAGCTAAGAACAGGCAACCGAGACAACAAGGCACAGAGTCTTGATCTCAGCTGTAACATGAAGTCATTGTCATGATGCTGTCCCGACGTCGCATTTTACTTGTCACTGGCATCGTTAGTGCTGAAACCTCAACTGCCCCAAAATGTTTTAACAACCAGAAGCTACTTTATTCAGTAATCCAGCTCTTGTTCTTCCTGACAGACACAAACATAAACCAATACAATTGCAGAGCGACCGGATATATAAAAGTTGCTTGTTTGTCAGTACATTAAATCCCCAAGATAATAAGTAGTTCTGTTCTGTCTGAGAGAGTGTTTGTATGCCCATATTCTGCCTAAGCATCCAGCTTATGCAACTCCAACCCTTGATTTCAATTATTATTGAGAAGTAGCAAGTAACAAAAATTCAAGTTTATCATTGCTTTACGCTTAATACCAGATATGCTAGGTTTAAAAAAAGCACAACAATTCCACAAAAAGGTACTTCACACAATCACGACCATGGCCTTATCGAACTACACTTCCCAGCATCCATTGCTCTTACCATGTTATCACTGTGCAAAACCTTTATGTTCAGACTTCCTTATTTAGCTTTTTCTAGTTTCTGTATTAAAATCCTGCATTTCCTTTGTTTGATGTGAATTGAGTATGTATTCCTTATGTGTGGTTCCTGCTGTTACATTTCGATTTCCCTCTCCCTCGTATCGCACCGTTCCTGTTTACTGCATCTGGGAGCCTTTGTGGACTCTGTTTGTATGTCCAGGTCTCAATTTCGTTATTGAACTCAGTTCTGCTATATTTATTTCAGTGACTTGATAAGTTTTGCCATGTACTCAGTTCTAGTGTTTATCTCCTGCTTTCTACCATAGCACGACAGTCGGCAACACAACTACTTGTTGAGTAAACAACATTCTGCTCACTTTCATTGAGCGCCAGAGATGTAAACCAACTTCCTGCACTGACACAAAACTGGAAAATTTGCCACAGTTTTTAATTTTGCACTAAATAATTCTCAATGTGTTGCACATATGTTGGCATCTTTTAAACTTTGTCAGTCAACACCTAGAGATCTTGCTATACACAACCAAAGCTGATGGTACAGAGATGTTTGTTACTGACACAATTCACTGGTTACTGTACATGGATTTTTATGACACTAAGCAGTTCACAGCAAAGAAAATATGCAAGACAAGATTGAAATGTCTGGTGGAAGCATAATAAACCTGGTCCTCCACCACCAAGGAAACATCCAAAAGAGAAGCCCAAAACCCAAGACATATGGCAGCACAAGAGCTCCTTTCTATCTGTTCTGTAGTGGAGTTTAACAGTTATTAGTAGAGACTTAGTTGATTGCGGTGTCTAGTTTCAAAATAGTTTGAGAAGCAAAGATAGACAAACCATAATATTGCAGACTGTGCTCCAGAGCTAAAAACATAATGATATATCATATTAAATCAAAAATATGGCAAAAGTTTGCCGTATCTCCCAACAGTAGATGGCTTCAAGAACCTTAAAACAATATTTGATCATGATTTCATTAAGCTGTTATTCAAGTTACAACATCACTACCCCGACTGAACATGAATGCCAAAATGTGCAAGTCTGTAACTTCTCATTTCTGTGTTACGATAAAGAGGAAGTACAGCACCTAATGAACAAGACTTTGACAATAAAATGAGGATGTTTTGTGTCCTCACTCTGCCTTTAAGGCCATTAAACTTGTTGGTGAACATGCATGACAACTGAACAAGAGGTCACAAGGGTATACACCCTTAATATAATTGAGATCTTTATTGTGTCTTGTAGCAAGATTTTATCATACGATTTTAATCCAGTGTATTTAGACTTTTCCTGACTGAAATCCTAATCCTATTATGTCTGCTTCCTGTGTTGTTTAAACTTTTTATTGCAAATCTTGACTACTGTACTAATAGTAGTGAACGATCAATATCGGTTTATCAATTTTATCACCAAGTCGATATTATGACCGATGGCTGATATAACAATGCCAGTATCTTTTTTATGGCATGTGAAATCAAATTATTAAAAAAAAAAAAAAAAGACCCAAGTTTGCTGACTATAAATGAACATTAGCTTAAGTAACAAATCCAGTCTCAATCTACAATCCTTTTTTATTGCACCTTTAATACCAGGTAAAAGAATCTTGTTTCATGGTTTTGGGGAGTATGTATAAATACTAGGGCTGGAACTCGTTAGGGACCCCACAATTTAATTATGACAGCCGTGTTCAACTATTAAGCGATTAACCGATGGGAGATTTTTCTCACAGTGATTCTGTGACTTTGGTCTTGGTCTCATTGCAGATTGTAGGAATCTATGTATCAATAATGCCAGCATTATACCAAATGACTTTAAGCTATTTTACTGTCTTTGAAATAATGTCCTATATTGGAACAAAATCATAGGAATAAGTCTTGAGTCGTGTTTATGTTCAAACATTTGTTGTAAGGTGGTCAGAACAGCTGTCCATCTTTTTCTCATCTTGACGTTCCTATAAAATTAACTGTGTTTAATATTGTCATGAGTCTTTAGTCTTAGATCACAAAAACAGTGATGTAAACATCATCGCCAACCAAAGCACACTCTCCAGCATCAAATAGGAAATTCCTGTCCCTGGATGGTACAGTTAAAGGTGATTTTTACAGTTCAGTCTACGCAGTATATGTAGACCCACAGGTCACTTATAATAGTGATACCAAATAATTGAAACTTGTTTTTTATGATTTATCTTCAAATCTACAAAGGTGGAACAATAAGTGGATACTGCTGTGTCTGATTCAACTGGTCCAGCAAAACACACAGTAACACAACCCATAAATGTCATTGTCTTGCTAAGAAAGGTCCAGCACCCAAAGAGTACCTTATCTGGGTTGGTCCTGGTAAGGTATACTGCTCACAAAAATTAGGGGATATTTCATAATGAAATATCACATAATTAAATATCCTCTACTTTTTGTGAGAAGTATATGTAAAGAAACAGCTCGACTACAGTCTGTAATTGTAGAAGCACAAAGTGCATCTATATGACAAGCGAAACTGATCAAAATGGACAGCGAGTGCTGAAACAAAGAACAGTGTAGCTAATAAACTGATCGGTGAGCTTATATACATATGCAAACGGACGAAATGTACATAAATATGTGAACGCACATTCTGAAAAATGACCAACAAAAGTCAAAAAGACGATAGGTTAACACCTTTAATTTCTACATATAAATATGAATTACGCCGTACAAAAAGCTAACGCCACAACTAAACATTGCCAAATCACAATAACATAATAGATTTTGCATATCAACAAACTTAACCACCTTTCAAACACAGACAACAATGAGAAAATGACTTCTACCACACAGCCTATACTTGCCTTTCCAGAAAATTAAACAACTAGGTTTGGGAACTTGGATGAACCAACTGTTCAGCGATGGGAATTTTAGCGCAGTCTAAAATACCTGCTTTCTTACAACGCTAGCTAGCACATTGTGAACGTATGACTGTATTAATGTTGTTAATTATAGGCACGTGTTAAACATAGAAAATATATAATATTTTTAATATACAATTTTTTTTAATATCCCTGATCATTTTGAGCATATGAACTAAGAGCACATGCCTTGCGGCAAATTCCAAAAACAACAACAAAGAAGAGACATGAGTAATGTCAGATACAAACGAAAGCTTGAAATTAAAACCTAAGTGAAACACTTCAAGAAACTATTCAGTATATGCTCATTTTACTGAGGTCATTACACTTACAACTGTAATTTATGATAGATATTAACTTTAGCCTGATTACAGGCCTAGATCTAAGCTCATACACAATAACTTCTACTTAAACTGCAAACACAGTATGGGACAGAAATTACACATTCTAAAGGTTTAATTACATTTCATTTTATTACAACCATATCACCCTGACTGTGCAAACTGATATTGCGTAAAGAAGAGCCTACATACATCTTATAGTCTTTACCCGTTTTATAACACGCATAAGAATCACTTGTTCATTTTCCTGCCCTTCACATTATAAAATGTACAATTAGCCTACTAATCCCTTTTCCAACAATGTGCGATCTGAAATATGCAATACTTTACAGAAAATAATGATGTGCTGCTTTCAGTGGATCTTACAATACCATTAGTGTTTCAGAAGGCCTTTTGTTTTATCATTTGCAGACTGATTTATCATGACTATTATTTCTAGGGTTTTGAAATAATCTCAAAAGGAATGAGGGAGTGTATGAGGGAGTTTTTAAACACCTCAGTGTCACTGCTGAAAATAGCCCATCAGCCAAATATATTCAGCCACCATTCTGTAGGCACTGATGAGGGAACAGATGATGACTAACACAAACTGTGCCACAACAGATCAGTTACTGTCTCTGACTTTACATCTACAAGGTGGAGCAATAAGAAAGAGTGCACAGTGGGTGAACACGGTATTTAAAAACACTGCTGAGTCTGATCCGACTGCTCCAGTATCATATTGCTAAGAATTAACATCACAGAAATGACAACACCGACTATGTTACTCACTTTGCACAAAAAATATTTAAAAACACCTTAAAAGCTGCATGCACTCTGCCATGTAGGACAGAGTACTGCGCATGTGTGCATGCAGCATGTTAGCATAAACTACATGCTCACTGCACCACAAATCAAGCTAGTGATCTACTTAAAAATGCATGTGGTTAAAAATGGCTGAACAGACTGCACTAGAAGAGAAAAGTGGCACATGGATTTGGTTTGTCTTTGAAAAATAATGGTGTTTATCTATTTGGATTATTTAAACTCGCCATCATCATCAGTGATCAGCCCCACACACACACACACACACACACACACACACACACACACACACACATAGACTGGAAGATGCAGTGTTCCAAATCACACTGAATTATCTACTAATTAGTGCACCATTAATAGTGTTAGTATTAGGAGGGAGTCAATTCCTTTTATGACCACCAGAGGGTATCGAGCACTACCTCAGGTGGCCACACGATTAAAGACCAGATATTAAATCCCGAACCTGAACGATTTCTCTCTTCATTTCATTTGACCTGAACATATAAAATTATTATCCTGATCAGACACCTGCAGTGATTCTTAACCCGTACAAACCTGTATGCGCATCTCGTACCCCCTCTTGTGGTAGATATAGGTAATAGCATTTACTAGTTTTGAGTAATGAAAAGAAGAGACGTAAATAACAGAATAAAAAATGTGGGGTCTTAGTTTTTT
>JAUZST010004735.1:0-16084 GCA_034779995.1 Parotocinclus haroldoi | reverse complement strand
TCTCTCTCTCTCTCTCTCTCTCTCTCTCTCTCTGTCTGTCTGTCTGTGCCCGCCTCTCTCTCTCTCGATCGGTGTGCATGTTTCTGTATGTGACGTGTGTGTGTGTGTTTGTGTGTGTGTGTGTGAGACAGGTCCCTGTCAGTGAGCAGCGTGTCCTCGGTGTCGTCTGCCTCGTCCAGCAGCAGCTCAGTGCGCAGTGCCGACTCAGACGACATGTACGCTGATCTAGCGAGCCCCGTCTCTTCAGCCAGCTCGCGCTCACCCACACCGGGTCACGTTCGCAAAGAACGAGGACCTCCGCGTGACAGGGATGCTAATAAAGACAGAGGTAATGCACAACCCATTTCATCATTTAAAGTGAAAAAGAACCAAACATCACAGCCAGCAGGCCCCAATGCATCTATTATCAGGGTAACGCGTCCCACAAGCTCCACTGGGCCGTGTCTGATGGACCCCAGTTCAGGTCCCTTGTTTAGGGTACATGCTCGCCTTGTGCATTTCGGAGATGTGCACTGGACCCCTGGCCAGGATACGCTAACCAGTTGCAGGTTGAGTTTTAGCTCAGGGACACGAGGTTTAAAACTTCTAGACGATTTATATGAATAGGTTTTGCGTAGTAAATCACGGAAAATGGGCAGCGTGTTATTAGAAAGCATCACCACGAGGTTGCAGTTCACCGCATTTTTGTACTTTATTTTTAGTCGTGTGGGCAGGACTGAATGGTCGAGCGTTGACTTCCGCTTGGTGAATTGTGTACAAATGTGCAGTTTGTTGAACAACCACAGTGTATTCTGTGTAACCAAAATGGATGTTGACTGGCAATCACCATAGTAACAGTCTTTTTATGCTCCTGTAATGCAAATGTGAAAGGTATTTTCATGAGAAATTGTTAGAATTATGAAAGTTCACAAAAGTTGGAGAAGATACAGCTGTTACCATCCTGTCTGTTTGGAAGCCATAACGCTTACCTTCGGTAGTTGGAAGTGAAAATGCATGTATAGACATTAGATATTAGTAAGAACCCGAGTGGCTATGGCTGCGGATAAACCGTTTAATTCCAGCATTGGTACATTTGCTGAACATCTTGGATAGACATAAATGACTTTTCTCGTCTGTTCTAAACTTCAAAAGCACAGCTGAGAACTAAGCTTGCGTATTTCGTTACATAATCTTCCTCCGTGTTGCGTAATTCTAGATACACACCTGCACTGTGCAGAAATTATGCTTAGAGCTGCCAGATTAGTTGCCTGTTTTTGTATTTTTATTTCTGTTTCTTTTTTTTTTAAATTATTATTCAAATCCAGCCGTGCCATTGGACGGTAGAAATGTCTACCGAATGCACATTAATAATTTAGCAATACTATTAATCAGGTCTTTTCTTTTCCAACATTTTCATTGCATTTCCATTCACAGATATCTGCTGAGAATGACATCACCAGCACGTTTTTTTTTTTTAACGCAAGATTGATTTTGAGCCTTTTTTTTAAATTCGAAACCTCGTGTTCCGCGCAAACTGTTTCCATGATTGAATCATTTTTTAAAATTGGAGCGTCCAGATTCGTTTCCTGCCCATTCTGTTCCCTCTGTAGTGTGACGTAGCGCCCCGTGTATCACTAAGCCAAACCTGCCGAATGTTTGTGTTGTGTAGGCCCCCCTCGTACCAACAAGATCTCTAAAGGTGTCCTGCTGTGTCTGGCGCCAAGACGTTTGCAGCAGGACCTTCAAGTCCTGTAGGTTGCAAGGTGATGCCTCCGTGGATTGGACTTTGTCCAACACATCAGGCAGATAATTGATCTAATTGAGATCTGAGGAATTTGGAGGTCAGGGCAACACCTTGAAACTACTGTGACGTCCTTCCAACCATTCCTCAACCACATTTCCAGGGTGGGGCGACTGAAAGAGGGAATACTGTCACCATGAAAGGGTGCACACGGACCCCAGGTCTCTCTGTGGGACGTCATGTTGCCAAGGTTATTCGTTTTAACTGTCAGTGGTTTTAATGTTATGGCTGAAATGTGCATTTTTATATCGGATTTTAAATGGTGAATATAGAAACGGTAATCATTTAGGATAACAGCCGCTGCTCCTGTGCAGGATTAGGTATTGTTTGCATTTTCTCAATCTCCTTTTGTTTTCATATTTTAGAAGAAGTTCACTGTAGAAATTGGAACCAGGTCTATGGGGGAAAAAGCCTAAAGGAAGCAATAACGAGGGCCTGGCAACCTTGCACTACAGTTGGGGAAAAAATGGGAATACTTCCATACGCACTATCAGATCAGAACAGAGCGTGAGTCTGATTGTACGGTGAAGGGCTTTGAAGTGGTCATGTATTCAGCTCCGTGCCTTTTAAAATAGATTTCATTTCACTTTTTTTCCCACCAAAATGTATCTAATGGGGAGAGTAATAATTACGGGGATATTCCAAAAGCAAAACTTCTCACAGCTCTCTGTGAAGATGCGTTATACCGGTAAGGCATGTTGGCTTTAAATTTCAGACCCAATGTTAGATAATCGTTGGCAGGGCATTGTTTAGAAAATAGGTCTGGGCAGCCCGTTTGCATGCTGGATCTGCTCTGTGGTTGACTGGTCTTTGTAATGAATTGTTTCTGGCACTGATGAATCTGTTGAGTCATTTTCAGTGAAACCAGTTCTGAATTTTGTTTTAATAACGTACCATTGTTGTGGTCCGTGTGGTTAGCGCTGTCTGTTGACATTTGCTCGCTCTTGTTGTTGGCTGTTCTGTATAGGAAAGCCCGCAAAGAAAGAGGAGAGTTTCAAAGACGACAGGAAGAGAGTCGATCAGTCGGGCCTTCCACCCAAGCTCGACCCTGGAGTGCCCAGGTCTGGACCTGGGAGCCGAGGGCACCCGGTCAACGCCCCTCCCTTGGGCCCCACGGCGGGGTACGGGTCTCATAAGGACATCAAACTCACCCTGCTGAACAAGGTAGCCGCTTCCTTTCAGATTTGCGCATCGCCAGTGTCGGCCGCACGGCTAACGTCTCAAAACTGTTTACGCAGCAACAGGCGGACCGGAGCAATAGGAAGCGGTACTTCCCTGCAGACAAAGAGCGACCGGCGTCCCCTCTTAGCAAGAGAATAGCGATGTCTCCGGAAAGAGGTGAGAGTCACCTGGAAACAAAGGTCATTGGTTAGGAATTACCCGGTTAGAAGTCCGGTCTGTACATTTTGGGTTCTTCTCTCGAGCCATGTGAACGTGAGCCTTGTTGTCAAGGAACTGCCAGACAGTTGAAGACCCGTGCTTGGGTCAGCAGTTTCACTTCAGTAGCCGTCCCTGCGCAAACCAGTCACCGAAATCGTCCGTTGATATTTCCGCAGGTCGGGACAGAAGGCCCGGACGTTCCCCCCTTTCACCGAGAATGGATCGGCCCAGAGGTCAGGGTCCTCGCCCCATGCCTCCACACGGAGAAAGGTACACCACAATGCCTCATCCCACACTGTAGTGACACTTAAAATGGGAAGCGAAACATCCTGTTGAATCAGTGACGCGTTGATTTTCAACCACAGGAGCAATTCATTTTTACGTGCCGTGTTGGCTGCATTTGTTTAGGCGTAACGTTTTCCAGCATTTGCGACCGTGAGAAGATTCAGTCACACGGCACACGGACGCTTTGTCCTACAGCAGACGGCTCAGTGAGAGTGCAAGAGCGCGTGGTCCTCAAATAATAGAATAAATACACACCCCGATCACTTTTAGCTCCACCTCCTCTTTTCGAAGCTCATTGTCCATATTTGTAGTTCTATATACGTACTGCTTTTTTTTTTTACACATACTTTCTCTCCTTTATTCTGTTCTCTAGTGGTCAGGGCCCTTCACAGGACCAGCACAGATCTGGTACTATTTGGTACTACAATAAATCTCAGCACTGCACTGACGCTGAGTGTGTTTACATGCGATCCGATGGACGGCACAGCGGCTCTGTGGGTAGCACTAGAGGTCCTGGGTTCGATCCCAGTGTGGTCCTTTGTGTATGTCCTACCCATGTCTGTGTGGGTTTACTCTGGGTACTCCAGTTTCCTCTTACAGTCCAAACACGCGCATTAGGTTAATCAATTACTCTAAACTGACACAGTGTGTGTTTGTATGCGTGTGTGTGTGTGTGTGTGTGTGTATTTGTATCACACTTTCGAACCCGGACAACCCGGTTTTGAGACGTCTTTCAGGTGTTGCACGCGTGTGTTTACCTTAAAGATCGAATATAAACATTTTATTGGATTGACGTTTTGTCAGCAGGATCCGCAGGACTGCCCGTCATGAGCTGTAGTTAAATTCTAGTTCATATTTTCCATTGGTGTGTCACAGTTTAAATTTACCATGAAAGCCCCTTTACATTACATTAGCCCTAGAGTGTAATGTTGAGCGTGTTGTCGAGTGCGCTGCGTGTTCACACTGAGCACGCTCAGGAGAAGTGTTATTCATTTACCAGCGTAGGATGACGTCGTCTCCTTGACATTTGCTTAACTGTTCCACCGGTGACGCAACATGAATGGGCCAATAACCAAATGAAGGTCAGCGCGGCTGCAGTGTTTGTGATGCAATGTTTTTTTTGACCCTCGAATAATCGTGTTCATTTTCTGATCTTTATGATCACGGCTTTATGAGAAAAAAAAAAAAAAAAAAAAAATGTTTACAGAGCGTCTAGCCTTGGTGTAAAGTCCTTATTAAAACGGAAAGCCCAGGGATGTTAATATAGCGTCTGAATGCACCCAGAGCGTGGAAATCTGGTGACGCTCATGGGAAGTGGTTATCAAATACATAAGGTGAACAATGACATGAAAATATGGCCGTATTGTTGAGTTCACTTCTACTTCTCGATGGCAGAGTGCATGTACATACCGCTCTGACGTCATCGTGTCTGATCACGACAGGGTCCGAACACTTACGGACATCAGTGATTTGACATCTGCATTAAATGTACACGAATGAGCCGAAACGCGACCGCCTGGTTCAGTGCGTTTACATGCGCCAAATAATCCGATAGCTGCAGAAATTGTCAGTAAATCCGTGTGCATGCACGCGAATAAACCGATAACGGGGAAACCTTCAAGTTTACAGGACTTCAGGATTTCAGATTTGCGACCAGCCAATAATCTCATAGAAATCTGCGACATGAACTGTTATTTCAATTTTAAGTCGTGAAATAATTCTATTTCTCGAGTGTATTCTGAGTTTCAGTCTCTACAGTGTGTACGACAAATGGTCATTTCGCTTGCATTCAGTTCCTTGCTTCGTTTTTTTTCCCAGCCCAAGTATTTAGAAATAAATCCGTGGACTTGGCAACCGAGGGACCACAGTCGTGCACATGCGCAGACTGAAAAGAGATAACAATCGGTTAACTACTATATATGCAAGGACTAATCTTGATTGCTGGGATTAAATCCAGGTCTCGATCAGATTTACCGGAGTGCGCTGTTTAGATTCATTTCAGATTTATTTCTGTAGAGCTTTTTTTTATAACGGAGCTTTGTCTCAAAGCAGCTTTACAATCTTATATGATCTTTAAAGGCCAATCCCAAATTGAACAAGCCTAGGGGGACAGTGGCAAGGAAAAACTCCCTGAAAGTGGTAGGAAGAAACCTTGGGAGGAACCAAGACTCTCCAGGTGACCCGACCTCCGTGGGCGGCCTAGATGTTAATTAAGTAAATACTTAAAAGTATATTCAAATAATAGCAAAATTAGGCAAATAACAATTTAAATCAAGAATAAAATTTTAATTGGTAATAAAATAAATACACACACAAGCTTAAAACTTAATGTAACTCAGTTACTACTTAAGTAATCTCTGCTGCTGAAATTACAAAGAAGGAATGGAATCATTTTTCCTCATTGATTTTGAACTGGGAAGGGAAAAAAAAGTCCTTTTGAGCCGCATGTTCATCATTTCAGCAGTACAGATTTGATACGGTCCGTAATAACCGGGAGGTTTTTGTGTTGCCAGGTCATTGTTTTATAGTACGTTTAACTCCTGTTCAGGGTTTCAGATTCGTCCCGGCTAATCTGAGCTCGGAGAGCGCACTCAGTCGAACCCGGAAAAATGCTAAAGCTCGATCTCATGCTGGTGTTTTAGATGTTTGTCCATGTTGGAGGGGTAACCTCCTTTATAACAGCGCAGCTTTCCAACACGTATTGCATTTAGCCTTTTCGTTTTCTCTCATCATTTTTGAGAGTCCATCTTCTGCCCCAGTGGAGTTGATCGGAATAAAACTGCGGTACTGGTCCTGGTAGGTGGACCCCCTCCGTAACGCAGACGCCTTTAGAGACTAATCAGGGCTGCTTAATTCAGTTTATTTTTTAAGTTCTTGGGAGTTTTTGATGGCCAACCCTTTTAAAAACTGATACCCGCTTCTGAACTGTATGAGACATGACCCTGAATGGCTGCCGAGCGTCGTTTAACAAGGAAGATAACAGATATAGAATTGTAAAAACGTGCATGTATGTTTATGATTACAGCCAAAAACGTCGGACGTGAAACTTTGACAGTACATGGAACTGACACTGAAGGATAAAAATCATTTCAGGCTGTAACTCCTGATCTGTCTTTTTCTACTCTAGGAAGCGCCCGTTGTCTCCACCGCCCAAATCTTCTGGGAAAGGCATGACTGGGTCTGCGGGGAGACCAGCAGCTGCTGCTCCTGGTGCAGGCTCGGGTTCAGGCTCGGGCAAACCCAGCAACACACTATCGCGTCGCGAGGAGCTGCTAAAGCAGCTGAAAGCCGTGGAAGACGCCATCGCCCGCAAAAGGGCCAAGATCCCCGGGAAATGAATAAAAAAAAAAAAGAAAAACAGCCAGACCTGGCTCGCTTAGCTTCCTGGTCGCGGGCTACCCGAGGAACCGAACGTTGTTCAGAGGTGGATGAGCAACAGCCGTAGGACATGAAAAGCACTGCTCCGTTTCTGCCGTTTCTCCTCGGCGAGGCCGCGTCTCCATTTTCTATCGATGTTTTTTTTAGCGGGGGGACGCTTCACCCCTTCATCTGTTTTTTGGTTTGTTTTTTTTTTTATTTGTATTTTTTTTTTTGTAGGATGGGAGCTTTTCCGGACTGAGAGGAATTCACCGTTTAGCTCTTCGTCCTCCTCTTGCTTTTTCTATAAGCTCCTTCTGCTCCCCTCCTCCTTAAAACCCTCTAGGTTCTGACCATCAAGCATCACTGCCCCGCCACGCCCCGCCCCACCCCCGCTCACGTTCTCCGACCTCTCCTGACATCACCTGATCAGCCCCGTCTGTCCTGTCCCGTTCCTTATGCTTAGCGTTTGTACAAATCTTACCTCTCACCCGGCGTCTGAAACTAGAGAATGAATGACAGTCATGTGATGTGCCGCTTTTATAAGACCTGCGTTTTGTCCCCTAGCTCTTCACGTGTTCATGGGTTGTATTTTATTTTGGTCCTTATTTTTAGGCGAGTGTGTGAGGCCGTCGGCGGGACGCTCTTTGAGACGAGGATGAATGACGTCTTGCTTTTGTGACAGAGAAAGCTAAATAAACTATTTTGATAAAACAGAACACGGATCTATCCTGTCCTGCTTGTGGAGGAGAGAACAGAACAACACACTGTTTATGTTCACACACCCATCAGCCGTAACATTAAAACATCCTGCCTGACTTTGTATAGGTCCTTCTCACGGGGCTTCTCTTTTTAAAGTTTGGGAAATTGAGATCTGGGGGATTTGGAGGCCAGGGCAACACCTTGAACATTGTGGGCGAGTCATTCTGCTAAAAAAAAAAAAGGTCACTGCCTTTGGAGAATAGTTGCCATGAAGGAGTGCAATCGGACTCCAACCACTGGAGTGGGTTTACATGCACTTCATAATCCGATCGTGATCAGATTTATGCAGTTATCCGATTATTTGGGTCATGGAAACTGATCTAGTAAGCCGGATTTCTCAGCGCCCGTACAGTCACGGTGTGTCAGTCTGGGCATGCAACACACACGTCACGGGAGACTGGGACACGGTTGCCAAATCTGCTCATTCTAGGACGCTGCACAATATTTGGGCTGGTTTCCATAGGCCTGGTTGCTTTTTTTTAACTTTTTGGATCTGGCAACCATGGAATTATTTGCAGCACGGGCTAAACGGGTCGGGAAAACTTAGTGGAGACTCAAACATACTGTGCTCGAGAAACGGAGGAATTTGATGATTAAATATTGAAGTTGGAAGGTTGCAAAGCAGAAATCCGTAACCCGGCGCGTAAAACGGGGTGGTTCCTCGTGATCTGATTACGCAAGTGCATGTAAGCTTGTTGATCAGAATTTCCGTTATCGGATTATCAAGTGCAGGTGCGTTTTAAATGCCCACACACTGACAAAAAAAATAAATAAATAACTCGGGCAAATATGTAAACGATTGCATGGGTGGTCCGGTTAGACTCTGGGCTTTGCCACAAGAGAACATAAAATAGCTTCCTCCCGCTGTCCTATAAAAAGGCTCTCGGAGGCTACTTTTGGGTAGTGTCACTTTTGGCGAGAGATCTGCCAGACATGCCTCTACGATGCACTCGAAGACATTCTGCCCAGTTATTCAGACTTTAAAAGAGGGCACATCAACCGACCGAGAGAAGCAGGATTGTCATTTTTACAAATTGCTATTCTGACGTAGCTGTTCGGAGGTGTTGGCAGCAGTGGTTCTGTGAGGGTGAACAGGCTCTAGACAGACCCCCAGTAGAGAGGATCGGTCGATCCACTGAGCAGCTCCGGCAGTTTCCTGGACCATTTCCAGGTGCCATTTTGGGTGTCCTGCCATTGAAAGCCAGGTACAAACACCGATGCAAAGGAAGGCGACCTGAACGAGATACCTGGACTGCTACAGACTTGATCTCATATCCAGGCTAGAGGCGGCCTAACAGGGTAACTAAGGGCCTCCTTTCGGTTATACAGTTTTCATCAATAAATGTATCCTTCCTCTCTAACATTGTAATCACTTATATCTATCATCGTTACGTTCTCACAAAGTTTAGTCCGATCCCAACAACACTTCGGAGTTACGTTTTTGTCAGCAAGTCTATTGTTAACCATCTGTCTCTTTTCCACAGTGCTGCCTCCCTTTTTTTATCTTTACATAAGTTGTTATACGCAGCCTTCGTTCCTCTCCATAAACACACCGTTTACAATGTCCAGGCATCTGGTCCACGGCTACACAGGGATAGGGATAGCCACTGCCACCCTGGACTGGTGTAACCCACGGGAGACAATCCCCCAACCACGGCCAATCCAGTGTGGACGTGAAGCCCAATCGCTGGTTTCTGTATTAGATGTGATAAGAAAACACTGGGAATTTGGAAGCAGTAAAAAAAAAAAACCTATAATAGGTTACAGTGGCAAGTATTTAGTGTGACCTACCCTTACACCTGGACAACATCTGGCAGCTTCATCGGGATGTCAGCTAGGTCCTGCTACATTCTGGAGAAGCTTGATCGGGAAAGGTGTCTTTGAAAGGTGAACCAAAGCTCACAAACATCAGAGGGAAGATCAGTGACAAATCCAAGTTTGAAATCCCTGGTTTCAGTTGTTCAACAACAAATCTAATGGTGTCCTAAGACTTTTGCACAATACTGTTTATTTCATCAACATTTAGACATGCGGTAGGTTAATTGGTCACTGAATTGGAACAGGATCAATATAAATCTGTCATGAACATAGCCATTGATGCACGTTAAATAAACCAACCTAAATGGCCGAATTAACGGTCACTTTTTTTTTAATATCGAATTCGTACAGATAGTCAACACATCTCAGCCTTGTTCGGCTCGGGTTAGAGTCCCAGAACAATTCCTTCCTGTGTCCAAAGTCATGCCTTAGGTCAGTCCAGATGCATGGTCTGGTGATCTAGCATGGTCAGGTCCTGTCAGTGCCGCAGTGTGAGTGTATTCAGTACCGATCCCGAATATGGATAAGAGAGCAGAGTGACGTCTCTGCTGGTGTACGCCTGAGCCAGGCACAGTGTTGTGCAAAAGTCTTAGGCCACCATTAGATTTGTTGTTTAAGCATTATTATTATGACCATATATGAAACTGTTTTGTGGCAGAAGTTAAATACACGCAGATACTTGGGTGAGATTAAATAGTTCCTTCATTTCTGCATGCAGAGGTCGGCTCAAATGCAAGTACACATAAGCAGTTGTAAGGAAGCAGAGGAAGAAGCCTAGTCGCTCTCTCCTTTTACACTAGCTCTTACATGAGGAAGATTAGGTCCTGCTGTACCCTGGTGGTTAAGGGACTGGTCTCTGGACCTGATGGTCCTGGGTTTAATTCCCACCTCTGCCAAAAACTGCCACAGTTGGGTCCTTGAGCAAGGCCCTTAACCCACAACAGCTTGAATTGTAGGATCGGTTGTAAGTCGCTGTGGATAAGGGCGTCTGCTAAATGACGTAAATGTAAATTAGGTAAACGTGTGTGTGTGTGTGTCAGTCAGATACCAGAGATGATTCGTACACCAAGGTTGCAGCAATCTCGTTTGGAAGATGACTTGGTGGAACAATAATGTTCACACTTTGCTTCTCTGCAAAGTTACATAGTCTAAGGATGAGCCCCGTCTGCAATCCTCATTATTTTTAATCCGAAAATTCAGCACTAAGATATATTAAAATATTTACTCCGGGTACTCCAGTTTCCTTCCATGGTCCAGAGACATGCATGATAGGTTAATTGATTACTCTAAATTGGAATTGACTTGTGTGTGTTGTGTGTATGTAAAAAACTATACTATATATATATATAGTATATATAGTTAAGATTAGTCTATCTAGTCTTGAGATTAAGTTATGGATATATGGATATAACCTTGTGTGTCGCTGAGAGATGATACTGATAGCGACATTAAAAAATGTGTATATATATATATATATATACATACATACAAGGGGAAAGAAATATATATATATATATATTGAACCCAGGGATTTCAAACTTGGATTTGTCTATCGTATCTATTTGCTCCGTTCACCTTTCAAAAACACCTTTCCTGATCAAGCTTCTCCAGAATGTAGCAGGACCTAGTTGACATCCCGATGAAGCTGCCAGATGTTGTCCAGGTGTAAGGGTAGGTCACACTAAATACTCGCCAGCTGGCCTGTTTGTTTGTTTTTTTTACTGCATCCAAATTTCCATTCTTTTCTTATTGTATCTGATACAGAGACTGAGAAATAATCATGTCCAATCTAATGGTGGCCCAAGACTTTTACACCGTTCTGTGTACCAGATTTTTTTGTGGCAACCTCAAACAGGAGCCAAAATGTGCTGGTTTTGTTCAAAACCAGCCTGAGAGTGCATGCCACTGGTTACAGCAAGACGGAGAACATACCAACTATACAGCTCACAAAAATGAGGGGATACTTCAAAATGAAATGTTAGCCTACTAGCTTTTCACTCGTTATGCTGATGATTTGTGGATGCATTTTTTTTAAAGGCAGTTCTTTTATTCAGGCTGATTCTCCTCTCGATCCTCCATGTCTCCTCTGTCCGTGTTTTTAACAGAGAGGGTTTGTAGTTGTTTTTGGAGCCGGTTCTAACACGAGAGGACTCGCTCGGTGTAAAATGACACATCATCTCGATCTCATTTATAAAAGGCAGAAACCTCAGGTCAGTGCAATTCAGATTTTCCTGTCATTGTCTACATCCTTTCTTCCCTTCTGTCAATGTAGCATCAGTGAAACCTGATAAATCCCTGGCGTGTTTGGGAGAATTTGGGTAATCTGAGGAGGTTGGGTAATGTGGGACAGATCAGCTCTCGATGTGTTCACCTGCTCCGACCAGCAGGATCGTTACCACATGGCTGTGATGTCATACAGGCAAAGAGGTTGCATCTATAATAATAACAGTAGCTGAGTTTTGTGAAGGGACAATATAATCATTATCTATAACTAACTTTTCTGATCCAAGAGACCTATAAAAAATAGTTTACCTAAACAATGGCGTCACACACAACTAATGAGCGAGACTAGCTGTAGCGAACAGGAAATGAAGGAATGAAAAAATATTAGCTATACAGGGCAGGGTTAAAGTGTTAGGCCACCACAAGATAACGTCTACTATTGTTATAGCAGTGGTATAATGAACGTATGTCATTCTTTCTGTTTTTTTTTTTATTAGAATGTGTGTAAGCGGAGTGGCAGAGTAAGCCGGGGGATATCGTGCTTTTAAGTGTTTTTTGTGTGCTTTCGTGTGTTTTTGTTGTTTGTTGTTGTTGTTTGTTTTGTTTTTTTTTTACTGAAGTGTGGTTCCTGTCTGGTCGCTTTGCCATAAAGCCCAGATTGGTTTTGGTACACCGCCCCACCCTGGGATCGAACCCGGGACCTTGTTGCTGTGAGGCAGCATCTGTCATCAGAGACGGGAGCAGCTTACTCTCAGGAATTGCTGTCACAGTGCAGAGGGAGGATCCCCCACCTTGCCTCATCTTTCCTCACCTTCCCTAGACACAGCCAGTCATGACAGTATTGACAAACTTTGTTTACCCACTCTTTATCCTAGTTAAGGTTAAGATCATTTTATTTTTTCATTGCTTTAGTCGTACAGTAAGCTAGCTCTGGATTAGAACTGTTCTGTCGTAAGGGTTACTGCTGCAGCACCACCTGGGCTATTTGGTGGAGGGTTAAGGAAGTGCACCTTGATAGAAATGTCAGATTTCTACGAAACTTAGCATGCAGTTCTGTCTCTAGCAGGCGTGTAAATGATTACAGGTGTGATCTGATTAGGCACTGGGTCTAACCCCAAGAGGGCATAAAAGTGCTTCCCTTTCTGCCCTATAAAAAGGCTCTCAGTGGCATACCTGAAAGATTATTAATGTGTCACGAGCAAAAAATCCTATATATATATATATATATATATATATGTGGGAAGCCGTTGCTTATGACAGCTGGTCAGCCCTACTAGTGATAAAAGGGGCACTAACAACTCAGCGATATGATAAACACAGCCTGAGTTTCTCTGTAATGTCTCTGCCATAGTGGGACACTTCCCTGGCCTGCCTGGTCGCAAGATTTATTGACAGTTACTAACAGTTCTTCCATACAGAATACAGAATTTGTATTCTTCATTCCCAACCGTATCTCATCTTGTATCCAGACTAGAATCAGCCTAACAGGGTAATTAGAGCCTCTTTTCAATAGTACAGTTTTGCTCTGGTATTTGAATCACTTACATACATGGAATAAATATTTACATCCTGACTAATCATTTATTCTATTTAGTGTTTCAGACTTTTGTTGTTGTTGTTGTTGTTGTTTTTCCCCCGTTATGTTTAAACGGCTAAATTAAACATCTCGTTAAAAATGTAATCTTAACCCGTTTCTCGCATGTTCATGGATTGGTTTCATACAAAGTTTCTGTTGTTCTCATCAGTTACTGATTTATAGCAGAAATGTCATAACTGCATTACGGTTAAACAAACTTGACATTTCTACAGTTTTACAACCCAAATCAGAAAGAAAGTTGGGACAGTATGGAAAATGCAAATTGCAAAACACAAAGTGTCCCTTAGATTGTCCATTATTGACTTACATTTTATTTTATTTTAGTATTTTATTGCAGAAACTACGAACCCGAGATATTTTCTGGTCAACTTTATGTCATGTTTCAGTTTATTTTACTTTTGTTCCACAAATTCTCTGCTGGGGACAGGTCAGGACCCTCTGCTTCAAAAACCATGACTTTCTATGGTGTTTTCAACGTGTGTGTGTGTGTGTGAGAGAGAGAGAGAGAGAGAGAGAGAGAAAGAGAGAGAGAGAAAGAGAGAGAGAGTGTGTGTGTGTGTGTGTGTGTGTGAGTGAGTGAGTGAACGAGTGAGTGAGTGAGTGAGTGAGTGAGAGAGAGAGAGAGAGAGACGGAGAGAGGAAGGCAAGGAAGTAAAAAGGAGGTAAATATGTCCCATTTCCTCATAGATCGGATTTTCCCTACCTAGACCGATATAAGCAGATTTCAGGCTTGCGCTCTTCAGATCTCCATCATTCAGCACCTGGATGCTCACTAAACAGTCCTGGCTCTAACCATGTGGGTAAGTACAGTGCTGGAGGACGAGGATTTCTCTTCATGTGCAGCAGAGCTTTGATTTGGTGCAAAGTATCAGTTTGAGATTTAATCTGAACTTTTGTCTTTTGTTAAACCCATGCAGTCTTCGTTGAGATTAGCAGCACTTTTTCTGATCCTCTGCACTGAAGTGCTTGGACGGCGCTCTCTTCGGGGTTGTTTTTCTGAAGATGATCTCGCCTCCATCCGGCCGGTGAACCGCCTGCGTCGCTCCATCAGACACGGGGAACACAGGAGATCTGGAGCTGGAGCTGCTCAGAGCTGCTCCGATTTCAAACACCTGCCCTTCTCACCTGAGCTCAGGAACCGGGCTCTGTCACCCTGGCGATCCATGTGAGTTTCTTTACCTCCTTCATTCAAAATTATTACATTATTAAAAATACAGCGTGTTAGTACAATCAAATCTTTACACATAAAGTACAAGTGATTGTGTGATTCTGAATGCCAATGACACGTTATAAAAGGTTTGGATTTACTAATATAGTCTAAGTAATACAGTGGAATCATCAGACTCACTGAACTGGATTAATAAAGTTAATTTTATCCTGGATTGCTGAGCAGAACTACAGGGCATGCCAGGCAAATGCACTTCAGAATGCACTACATTTCCCATAATGCCTTAGCAATATTCCAGATGTTTTAGCAGCTATGTTATGGCCACTAAAGCACAGACACTGTCTGTCCGAATAAAATTAATGCAATTAATAACAGTTATTTACTTCTGTTTAGTGTTTAACAAGCTTATTTTATGCACAGTTATGCACCTGTGACTGACAACATATTAAACTGTGGTAGCCTAGAAGGTCCAGGGTTAAAATCCCACCTCTGCCAAGCTGCCACTGTTGGGTCCCTGATTAAGATCCTTAACTCATAACAGCTTGTACTGTAAACCTGTATCAGTTCTAAGTCTTTCTGTATTGTAAGGGCATCTGCTAAATGTACAATGCAGCTTGAGGGAAACGGAGATGCGGCGCCCCCTAGTGAAACATGTTAGAAGTTTCTGTAATGTGTGGAGATTATAATGTGACGTAAAAAAAATAATAATAATAATGGGGAAACAGTAAGAAAATTGTCCAATGGTTAAATGGTTTAGAATATATAATCAATATGAAATTTAAATCAGAAGGTCCAGGGTTCAGATTCCACCCCTGGAACCCGTACTTAAACAAATAAACCCAAACTTTTAGAGTGCAGTTATATTATGATAATCGATAAACAAATAAACCCAAACTTAGACGTTCATGCAGCATGTTCATGTTCATATCTCTCATCTTCCAGATTAAGGAGCGACCACAGCTTGATCCCTTCAGTCTACGAAGAGGCCGAGTGTCTTTGCACGGGCTGCATCATCAACGGCACTACAGAAAACACGGACTACAACTCCGTACCCGTCGTCCAAACCTTCATGTTCCTAAAGAAGGTCACCTGCTTGACAAACCCAACCAAATACTCGTTAAAAGTGGTTTATATAGATGTTCCGGTGGCCTGCACCTGTGTGGTGCCCAGACAATGACCTCTCGTAGAGGCATTAAGGTGTAACCAAAAAAGAACCAATGTAGAGACGAGTCTCATCTATGGTTGTGTTTGTTTTAAAATGCATTTGTTTAAAGTAGCACTATGTGCTATGCTTATGTCTCATAAGCTGCATGAATTTACTATGCAACCAAACTGGAATTGGTCTTCCTCACAAGGTACGTTCTTGTACTTACACTACTGCACTGTTTTATTTATGTCCTAACTTATTTACTCGTGTTTATTTAAATGAATCTATTTAAGTTATTTGATTTAGTTTTATGTAAGAATGTTGTTGTTCTGGTAGCTTAATCAGCTACAGTCAGTGCATTACGTCATATCATGTATGGTATTAAGAGAGAAAGTTATGATGTTATTATAATATACAGTAGTTATTATATAATGAATATAATTAGAATATCTCTGTAACCCAGGTACCATATTATAATAGGAACTGTTCGGAATGACTGTTATTTTATTTATTCTATGGATTCCACTGTTTTATCCTGCTCAGGGTCACGGGGTTCCGGTGCCTATC
>JAUZST010004734.1:0-16085 GCA_034779995.1 Parotocinclus haroldoi | reverse complement strand
AAATGTTCCTTGGTTCTTCCCGTATTTGTCGTCTGTCTGTGGATTCTGCATTATGGGCTCCGGTCTAAACACCCGATGGGGATCCTGGGGATTTAGCGAGACTAGGAATGGTCTCGCGAGATCTCCCGGGGACCCTATCGTAAGACATTGGAACTCAATTCAAGGCCAATTTAGGGTAAACGACTAAGCTGTCTTTGGACTGTGGGAGGAAACCGGAGTACCAAGAGTAAACCCACACAGACACAGGGGAGGACATGCAGACACCACACAGAAAGGATTGAACCCGGGACCTTCTTGGTGTGGGCGCTACTCCCCGAGCCCCTTCTGTCCTGTGGTCGTGGTTTATTTATACTACAACATTCTAGCAAATGCTAACCGAATGCTATGAAAAAGCATGCTGGCTATGTTGGTTGTATTTGTGTTTACCATTCCAGGTCTCCATCAACTGAACACATCACCCCAGTCCTCAAACAGCTCCACTGGCTCCCCGTCAACATTTAAAACTCTACATGGTCTCGCCCCAGATCTGCTTAAAACATACATCCTCTTCTGCCGGCCAGCTCACTGTCCCTCCAGTCCGCCTGTCCACTGTGGGACCAAGAGCATTTAGCCACTCTGCCCCATCTCTTTGTCTACCTTTAAATCTCGGCTCAAAACCCATCTCTTTACACTGGCATATTCCTGGCTTTCATTTAATAGTTCTTTGTTTCCCAACAAAGGTATTAGGTCTGACGTTTTTAAATGTATTTAAATTTGTTTGTCTGATTTTATTTTATTATTTAATTTTTTTTCTAATTTTATACTGTGTCCTTTTAACCTTTGTAAGGTGTCCTTGAGTGCCCTGAAAGGCGCCATTAATAAATAAAATTGATTATTATTTTATTATTATTATTTGAGACAATTCTCCATTGTAAAAAGTGCTATATAAATAAATGATTTGTCTTGACTATGTCGCTCATTCCGTTCTGAACTCCAAGCTCTTTGCTTTAAGATATGGGTGTGGTCATTGTACCAAGGTGCCTTTTCCCCCCTAATACATTTGATCCTAGCATGAGCAACTGTATCCAGGGCTGAGTAAAATACAAATTCTAATTGTTTGGTTATACGCCAAAGGTGATCAGGTTCTGTATGTGTATTGAATGATAAATCTGGAAGGTTATTAATGAACACAGCTTTAGTATCAGAAGTAATAGCAAGCTTGGTGTGATATAGGAGAGAGGGAAGGCTATTATTTGAGATTTATATAACTTAAAAACTAAGAGATAGTGATCATAACTCACTTTGTGGCAAGACATCTAGGTTATCTATATCAGCACCAAATGATAATACATAAAGTATAATTACTGCGGTTGGTCGGTCCCATCAGACTAATGTGCATGGATTCTAAAATGGACTATTTTAATTGGAGCCTGCTAAATAACATTTAGTTTCAGAATAAATGTTAAATACCTTATCTGTTGAAAGTACTAAGAAAGAAAGGAAGAAATTCTGAGTAAGGATAGAGTGGGTTAAATATGAGCTGAAAACCGTACGGTTTAGACTTGCATAACGATGGATCAGTCAAATTAATTATCATTTAATGTGTCACTCATTTTATAGTCAGTCGGTTAGATTGAGCGCTAGTTTGATTTGTGCATACTGAACATATGCAATAGTCTTTCCCACCCGGCTAAATGACAGTAGATCAGCTTGCACATAGTTTAAATCAGCTTTGTGATTTGGTTCCCCCTCCCCAATTTTTTCCCAAATTATAGTGCAAATAAATATAAACATATTTGCTCCTAGGGAGATCAGCAGTCTGTTCAGAAACGGGTGCAATTGAGGAACACTAGAGACCTGATTTAGTTACACTCTTTCTACAGCTTGTTTGGGAAGAACAGATGTGGTCTTATTTCCTGCCAGGTGCAGTATTACATGTGGTATTCCATTGTGTAAATGAATAACAAGTCCACACGCTCCATATGACGCTTTTGTTTAATTTGTGATAAAGGCGCTGGTTCAACTTGTGGCCACCTGTTGCTCGTGGCCTGAGAAGATTTTAAGATGTTCATAAAAAAGAAATGTTGTTATTATTATTAAACCTTCTTATTATTAAAACTCCTATCCAGAGCAATTTACAATTAATATAGTCTTACAGTCCAAGCAATGGTGGGTTAAGGGCCTTACTCAGGGACTCAACTGTGGCAGAGGTGGGATTTTAACCCTGGACCTTCTGGTCCATGTTCCAGTAATTTAACCACTAGGCCACCACAGTCCCAGGCTTTTCCCATACTTTTCACTGACTTTTTGTGTTTGCCTGTTGTTTGTGTTCTCTCTTCTGTAGATGGGGGATCTTGTTCTCTCATCCTCGCGACTTCACACCAGTGTGCACCACCGAGCTGGCTTGTGCTGCCAGGATCAGCGATGAGTTTAAGAAACGAGGTGTAAAGATGATTGCTTTGTCCATAGACAGCGTGGTGGATCACAGCAACTGGAGCAAGGTCTGAGTTGAGAAAGGTTTCATTAATAACAGGCGGTATGGGGGTTTTTTTTGAGCAAAGCACATAAGCAAAGCCCCTATCTAACTGCATGGCATGATTGTAGGTCGCCCTGGATAAGTGAGTGTGAAATACTGTAAATTGCATGCAGCTGTAAAGCTATTGTTGTGAAGGTGCTGCTCAGTTACCGAAATAAATGCAGCTTATTTTGTTTAACTCCTCATGAACTTGTGCAAAAAAAGGGTCCTGTAGAGTCAGTGTGTCTTCACGCCCCCATGCACAAACCTTTGGCTGAACCCTTGCGAACATTGAAGTCTCATCTTTCCCACAGTACAGTATTATATTTGTCAGGAGTCCAGTAACTTAAACCCATTACTGAATTTGAGGAATTAAAACGTGTACTTGCTATAGCTACTTAAATTCCAATGTTAAGTTTTTTCTCTGTGTTTATGACTGTAGATTTACCAGTGATAACTGATGACCGGTTCATATAGTTCTGTAGTACTTTTAAGTATTTTCTTATTGTATATTTCGTATGTCTGTATAGGATGTGATGGCATTCCACTCCGAAATGGCTGGCAATCCTCTACCATTTCCCATTATAGCTGATGATAAGCGAGAGCTCTCAGTTCTTCTGGGAATGCTGGATCCGGATGAGAAGGACAAAGATGGCATGCCCCTCACTGCCCGATGTGTAACTTTTCTTTATTATTTCCTGTTTATTGAAGACAATACAATAACAATAACACGATTGATGAAGTGACTTCTTTGTTCATAGTAATGCCCATGCCTTGGTACTTGAGTCGAGGACCTGGAAAAACATGGGAAATCTGAGATTGCATTCTGGCAGTCACTCTTGAACTGAAGACTGTTTATGAAATAATTATAGTGCCGTGCTTCCCTCTACTCACAGACATTAAATCAAAGCTTTGGATAGCTCTGAGCATCACTGCTTATCAGAAATTGTGCTGAAAACATCTGGCTAAGCGAAGACAACAAGCCCATTGTAATTTATTCATGTTTATGGCTACAGGGTAATGCTTGAATAGATTTAGACCCACAAATCACAATCCTGCTCTTACTCCATAAGATTTTATGTGCAGGTGTTTGTTATCGGTCCTGATAAGAGGTTGAAGCTGTCTATCCTCTATCCTGCCACCACGGGGCGCAATTTTACAGAGATTCTTCGGGTCATCGACTCCCTGCAGCTGACTGCCAAGAATAAGGTGGCCACACCTGTGGACTGGAAGGTAACATCTGCATATGATCTTTTTGTGCCTTTTATGCATTTGTTTTGTAGGTTTATGTGCTAATCTAATCAGTCGATTGACGCACTCCTTACTATAAATATCCCTCATGTACACAAGGCTCGTTTACAACATGCTCTACATCTTCTACACTTAATTTTTGAGGTTGAGCAGTTTGAATGTGCTTCCTCTCAAGGTTGCTTCTTTGTTTACTTGGCAGATTTTCTACTATCTGACTGCTTATTTGGGTCTAGACTTGACTTTTTTATAAAGGCACTGCCCATTTGTTAAAAGCAGTGGAAATTAACTGGAACTTGAAAAGTCCCAATTCCATAATATTCATAATTGTCTAAATAGCTTGAGATTTGGCATTGTTTTGCAAGTTCTGTACCTTGAAGATGGACGATCTCCCAAGAACAGCATATCATGGTTTATATTAGGCTAGATCGCAGACCACAATATTTTGCTACTAATAACACTTTAGTTCCATAAACAATGAAAAATAGCAGAAGTCACTTAAACTAGTAGAACCAATTTAAACAAACTTAAGTAAGTCCACTTCAGAAGAGAATTTAAATAGTTTTAAAAAGTAAATATTACCTTCATGTTCTATATGTCTAATCATGATAATTATAACAAAAAATATCTCTCTGCATTTTGGGTACTTCTGAGGAATTGGGGTGTTTATATTTACATTTGCAACATGGCAAGTACAAAGATCAACCACATATAGCAGTCTTAAAGCCCTCATTATAGTCTTTTTGTTTAGATCAGATCCCTGTCCATGTTAAATGTCACAGCATCAGTAACGTCTTCAGATGCCATAGTTACTGTTGTTTCTAGGGGTAGCATGGTCGTGTAGTGGTGTTCATACACACCAAAGCTTATAAATGCTTTTCTGATCACTGTAGTGTGTCAAGATGCAATAATGTTATGTGGCAACATTGTGTTCATTATGTGCATTAATGTGCAGTTATTGACTATTGGAGGCTCACAATTGAACTAAACAAACACTGATGAAGTTAAATTGCTGATTATCACTAATGAGGATCTATGTATGAGATCTGAATAGAATATCAGATGATTTTTAGAGTTTATAAGGTTTTGTGGAAAATAAGGGAAAATGTATTATTTATTTGTTTATTGTTTTGATAATTTTCATGTTTGCCTCGCTCTTCTTCCATTAGCCCGGAGATGATGTCATGGTCCTTCCCAGCTTGTCCAACGAGGAGGCCAAGAAACATTTTCCTGCTGGTTTCACCACCAAGGAACTACCATCTGGAAAGAAATACCTGCGCTACACCCCACAGCCATAAATCAACAGTCGAGCTACCCCTGGCTTTTCTTGTCCAGCTTGTCAAGTATAGCCTACTTCAATTTAAAAACGGCTTTGTGGAGCCTGTGCGTTAATATCACACTGCACCCAATCAAGCACTTAGCAGCCTTAATCCTGAGAGTTAGACGAACAGCTTCCCAGATTATGCCCAAGACCAGACTCGAGTGTTTCCAGTGGTGAGTCATTGGAGCTGCTCTTTAGTCCATGAATGTACTTGATCCATGTTTGGGAAACTGTACTTTAATGTTAGGGTGGGGTTTGTTCCTCGCAACAATGTGTAGTGCCTTTTATTAAATGACAGCTGTTTTAATAAAATATTGTTTGGAACCTCCACATGGAGGTTAACAAATCCAGTGAAGGTGTTCTGGCTGGAAAATGATTTGTACTGAAAATCAAGAATGAAATTCATCTGATCGTTTGAGGTTTGCAAAAAAATAAGTATAAAGCCAGCAATCTGGCTGGTTTTTTTTTAATCTTTATGTAGTCATATCAAGCCAGTTGATTGTTGATTACTGTGCTACTGTTTGTATATAAATATATTTTGTCTAAGTGGTGTAGTTGGAGTATTTGCGATGACTCTCCAGAGCCAGAACTGTTCTCTCTTTGTTGGCACTTGGTTGACAAAGAGAACTGTCCCATAAGACGTGTTACAGGAAAAATGAAGCAAAAGCTTGTACCTATAGAACTTGCTCTATATGGCCACCGTTATTCTTAATGGCTCAATGTCTGGCTGTTTGCTTAACACAACTGTTGACTGACAGTTATTGGCATTCCTAAATGTAATCTCGTACATTTAAGAATAACTTCTCTTTGTGAGTAAATTTATTTCCTGTAACCTGTAAACATAGAAATATATCACTAAAGTTGTAGTAGCGATACCAGAACAGCCAACCAAGTGGACAATATACATTCATTAATTATCTTCCGTTTAATCCACATGGGGATGCGGGCTAGCCGGTGCCCACCCGGCAACTCTGGGCGCAAGGGCAGGAACAACCCCAGATGGGACGCCAATCCATTGTAGGGCACGCACATGCAGTTATGCCCTCAGTCACACACCAAGGGCCACTTGAGAGACACTATTTAACCTAACACGCATGTCTCTGGACTGTGAGAGAAAACTGGAGTAAACCCGCACAGGCGCAGGATGGACATGCAGACTTCACTCAGAAAGGCCTCGGACCGCTCCGCCCTGGGATTGAATCCGGGACCTTCTTGATAGAAACAACAGATGAATCCGGGACCACTGAACAATATACACTTAAACAGAATTTATTACTTTCAATAATTAAATTATCTTTCTTTATAGCACTATAGCAAAGCAATTCCTGACCCATAGCACTGAAAACACAAACCACAACAGCAGTGATCAGAACAATACATATCCGTGCAAAATATTCATATCCTTAAGCATTTTTTTTAAATAAACCATTTGTAGGGTCAGAAGCATTGTGTGCCAGTTATGTTGCCAAACCACACTAGTCACTTAGTGTGTTTATGTGATGCATCCACTGCTGCACAGTAACACAGGGTCGTATAATATTAGATAACTACCTTACTTTATGGGGATCATGGAGAATACTGATTTGGAGACAAATTTGGACACAACGTAAGTACTGGCAGCAGAATTGTGATTAACTGATTTAAATATTGCATGGAAAGCATTTTTACAACCCGAAATAAAGTCAACCTGTTTAATGCTTGGCAGTAGAATGTAGACCAACCAAACTAGAAACCTTTTTTGAACAGCCAGTAGGTGGTAGTATACTGCTCACAAAAATTGAGGGATATTTCAAAATGCAATAACCCATAAAGGAAAATCCGCTAATTTTTGTGAGCAGTGTATATGGCTAGTTGAACAAGGATGTGGTCCGAGAACTGGTCTTGCTTTGCTGAAGGTTGACGGTGGTGATCTAAGAACTGATATTATAAAACTATGTTTTGTATCTATCTATCCATGTTTAGTAGCCAGAAGGTGGCAGCACAATGCCAGAAAATGGAGGATGTGTTCACAGAACTGTAGTTCAACTTTAGGAAAGGTCTGCCATTGACTACCCATCTTAGTAACCCTGTGGGATTTGGGACTGTTTTAATAACCCATGCTAGCCTATGAGCAAAAGTGTACCTCTAACAAACATTGTGTCTATCAGCCATGAAGGGAAGTGTCTTAATCCTAAGCATTCCACCTGTCCAGTTAAAACCAAAGAATGTTCCCAGCACACACTTGCTGGAGTAAATCATTGACACACAATACACACCCCTGCTGTAAGAGCAGGAAGTTTCGACTGCCTCTGGCTCTCAGCCTACAGAAGCAGGTGATAGAGCAGCGGTCAGAGAGCTGGGTGTGGGTTACTAGAGCTTCTCAACCCTTGTAGCGTCGTCTCATATAACCTTTGAAAGGTCCTGGGAGCTATGTGACTCTGTGGTTTTGGGCAGATGCTCTGGTGTGGTCTCGTTCCCAAATTCTCTTTGAGAAGGTCATGGACATGGCCAGGGATTCCCCCAATTGCCCACAGAGTTTTTTTAGAAAGCACACAGAATGCCTTTGATTAGTGAAAAACACACCCACGTGCTCTGAGTTCAACTGGCCTGAGACGGCCTCTTTTCACACTCATTGGTGGAATCCACTCAGGCGAGCGAGAGCATGAACTGTGAAGCTGGTAATTGAAGAAGGCTTTGGTATGTGTGACCTATCTATGCAAGGTTACCATGTTTCTGTGGGAAATTGCCTCGCCAGTAGGTGGCAGTCGTACATTACTGCACATAAAGCATGCCAACACAAATTTGGTAATCCTAACCTTTTGCTATAGTTAGACTGGGCTGCTATTTCAGATAGTTTTATCTAAAGTAGATGCAGATAAACAGAGCAAACACTCACTGATCATCAAAGTGACCTGAATTCATTGTGCAATGTGTTTACTACATACCTCCACAAAGCCCAGCTTCAGGCTTAGCAACATGTGATTACTGGCGCCCAGCATCCCAGCTTGTGCTAATGACAGTTATCTACACTTTTATTCACTCTCCAACAGGTCTGGTCAAGTTTGTTTTTGTGATAGACAACAGTATTTCGAGACTAAATGAAAAAAAATATTGTGGGTATTATGGTATTATGAAGAAGTAAAGCCAAATGATCCTTGTTACTTTTTGGGTTAACATTTGGATCCTTGCATTGTTAAGTCAAACCCTACACTCATACGCTAAAGTTAATATTGTGGACATTCAAATATTAGATCCAAGATGGGCATTAGAGTAGTTTATCACCTATTTGCAACCACTAAATCTTTTACTCCTCAGAAATTGTGTTCAGCTATGTTTTGGCACATTATTATTAGATTGGGTGATGATGTTTGACAGTACATCCTGTCTGATGGAGTTATATAGAGGACAGGGCAGAAAGTTAATAATGAGTGTTTTTGGTTAACAGTAGTCATACAGCCAGTTTGTTACTATGACAAACCTATTATGGGGACACCTTCCATTCTGTTAATACTTTTGTAATAATTAATGAATGACGATGCAATGTGGAATGCATAAATAAAAGATAAACATGCATTTAAAAAACAAGCCATTTGCAACACAGTCTTACCTCACCTACCTCTGCTCCATGGCTATTTTTGCCAAAGCATCTTTAACAAACGAGGGAGGCGAGAAGGGGGTCTGGCATGGAGCATTTGGCATGGTGGCATAGTGTGTGGATTTCCTTCAGGTTCTACGGTTCCCTTTACTCCAAACCACATGCTTGGCTAATTGGTGTCTTTAAAGTGTCGCAGTGCAAAAAAAAATAAAAAAAATGTAAAATAATAAATATATATATATATATATATATATATATATATCCACTATCACCCTGTAGCCTGGATATTTGTAAAGCTGCTTTTAGACAATGCAACACTGTAAAAAGTGCTAAAGAAATAATTTACACTTTACAGTGTGAGTACAGTTCTGGCTTCCTGTCTAGGACCGTGTACCACCTTGCTGACTTTGCTGACCCCAGTTCCCCCTCCCACACAACCCTGAAATGGATTCAGTGTGTATGAAAATGTATGAATTACTGATTTAATCAGGTACATTCAGCAGCTCCTCCTTCATCTCCATGAAATGATCAACACTTGCACCAGGTATGTTACACAAACTACCTCTTATCACCTGATTGCATGATTAGTTGTTTATTCCAGCCTGACTGTAAATCATACTTTGTGTGGCCCTTAATAGATAAAAATGCTTGGAATGTACTTGGAAAGTTTAAGAATTTTGTTTTGAAGCTTCTGGATGAACCCTGATTTATGTGAGTAGGGTGGTGTTAGTGTGTGTGTAAGAGAGTAGAAGAACTGCCAAGAGTGCAGAGAAGAATCAGCCACACTCCAGGAGTGACAGATGAAAAAGGTTTATGAGGACTGAGATTATCTACAGACATCATGTGCTGGGGTATTTTTCTGTCCATCACTCGTAATACAAGTGTGTCTGCATATCAGATGCATTTTTTAAATACTAGACTACAACAATGGCTGTCGCAGCCAAGGAGCAACAAGCACTCATTCCCTTCAATCACTAAAACCCTGCCATAAACTCACAAACATCCTCCAGAGAATGAGACAAACAGTCTCCATAGTGGAACTCCTTAGGGGCTATTTTTCACCTCAGCCTCTCAAAATAACCTATGTCTAGCCTGGACAGTGTCTCTGGGGCTGGAATTATGTGCAGTGAATGTGTGTGAGTATGCTAGAGGTCTCTAGTGGTTGGGACCACTAATATATTCAGACAGACGCACACAGCAGTCAAATGCCAGAGTAAAGCCTTCACAAGTTTTCATCCTAACATGTATTGAATGGGGTTAGGTCAGGAGACTAGAATAGCCAACTCAAAGTCTTGACCCTGTGCTCATTGAGCCATTTTTGTGTAGATTTGGGTGTTTTATTTAAATAATTACCTGGCTGATAGATCCAACCATGATCCAGTTGTAGTTTCTTGGCAAGTTCAGTGGTTCTCCACATAACTGATGAAGTCCATTGACCAAAGGTTCCCAGGGCTTTTTGTTTCTCTAAACATCATCAGCATCACATATAATCCACCATGCTACATCTCTTGGTATTAGATTTACTTCTGGTTAGCCATTATTATGTAAAAACCCACCATGTTTGTTGCACAAACATGATCTCATCTGACTACAGGGTAGGACCCGGTAGCTTTTGAGTGTGTTTGTGGTTTAATGAAGCAAAGGCCTTCCAGAACAAAGCATTTTCTTTAGTGATCTAATTGTAGTATTCAATACTTGATCTCAAAATTCTCTGCCTTCTGAAAATCTGGAAAATGATACTTGGGGGAATATCACCTTTCAAGTAGGTTCTTTATTAAGGAAATTTGGCCTCTGTGTCACTTTATATTTATAGCCAAGGGAAACAGGAACTCATGGATGGCCACTTAAACCTTTTTAAACACTCAAGTCTACTTGGTTTGGTTTATTCATTTACTTAATGTCAGGTCAGTATCCAAGGCTATTGATGACAGGTGCAAGGCTATATTGATACTTGTCAGATGCAGTCACACTGGGGCAATTGAAAGCGACCAGTTAACCGAATGCAAGTATTTGTGATGTGGGAGGAAAACATATTAAACCAACACAGAAATTGAGGTGACAGGCAGATTTTCATGCGCAACAATCTCCATCACTAGAGTTTACTCAGAGTGGTAAAATAAAGCATCCTGTGAACGGCGGCTCTACAAACAGAAACTAGTTTTTGTTGAGAATTGACAACGGTAAATGTCTTTACTGGTTGAAGCTGACAGGCTACAGTAACTCAGATAATCATTCTTGCATCTCAAAATGCATAACAAGTTAAAAATTGAGGCAGGAGGGCTACAACAGGGATATTTTATCCAGTATTAGTATAGTGTTTCAGTATAGTGATTGGTGAGTGTACATTCATGTTTATTATTTCGGTGGTCCTTATTTTATAAATTATTATTATTTAGGGTGTACTCACATTAGATGATCTGTACCATGCATGGACACATTTGATCCCCAAAGTGCAGTTCATTTTACTAGTGTGATTGCTCTCTACCACACTGGGGCATGATAAACTGAAGAATGCTCAGGCCCGGTTGAAGAGCACAGATCAGGACTCACAACCGGAGACAGTATGCATGTATTGTGATCGCTAATCCATTCCCAAGCATGGACGAGAAAGTCAGCTGCCTTCATAAAAGTCTTCTTATCCACGCTGTATGAGAAGCAAGAAGAATAAATGTAATAAATAAATGTCATACAAGTAAAATATGCTCCGGCCCAGAAAATTTAAGCACAATGTTCTGGCATGGTACAGTGCAACTGGCCTAAAATATCACAATCCCTCAAAACATGGGACATAGAGGTGGGATGTTTCCCAAAATTGTTTGGAAAAAGGTTTGTGATAGGGGGAATTGTATTTTTGGATATATCCCTTATATGTTACTCTCTGTCTGGGTTCCAGATGTGTACTGGTGTCATGTATCAGCCACATCTTAGTCCTTACAAAATTCACTCTGCACTGTCTAACCAAGATGAACAGGCCAACAATCAATCAAGGCTACCCCAATCGCTAAGACACCTAAAGGAAAAGGAAATATATCACCTAGACTAAATTTGATGTTATCCAGCCTACTTGTTTTTTAAGAGTTAACCTTTTGTATTAGCGTGGTTGCTTTGATCATTTTGTGCTATTCTGGCTGCAGACTCGGTGCGTTTCAGGGTGCAGATAATTGGACTGAAGGCACAAGGCAGTACTTATGCGTTTGAAGGGTTTCTAGCTGAGATTTGGCCTGACACAAAGAGGTCCAATTCAGCTGATAAAGAGCCTGGGAAAGCTGCAATTCTCTGTTATATGTGGGTTAGAAGCGTCCCGCATATGCCACAGGTCTTTAAGCCCATGAATTTCAATGCTACTAAAATTACTGTAACAAATCACTACATCTGCTTGTCACTATAAGTTTCATTTCATTAGCCATATGGTTTCTCCATCCAGCTTTCACAATTTATGGCCTGCAGTTCTGAAGGGGTGGGGGAATGAAAAAAAAAGTCCAGCCAGTGTGCTTCATGAGAAAAGGTTCGCTTAGGTCTTGCACACTTGACTAAGTGTCCACAGGCCTAAACTTGCTTCTTTCAAAAGAAATTGGGCCATGATAAATCATTCAAATAATTTATGAGCAGGGTGTTTCATAAGCCCAGAATCAAAGGCAAAAGGCAAAACAAAGCTTTTATTTAGAGATATTGCTTAATATATCAATCATTATTCTTGCTAGACAACTTTAGCTATTTTACAACAAAACTCCATACATTACCCTACAGTCAAGGTGTACCTAAAAATATTGTGGCACTATGGAAAATGTGAAAAATGCAATTAAAAATGCAGTGGGTCTTAAATGTACTTTTATTTCATTGCTGACAGTTTGAACCCAAGAAATGTCATGTTTAGTCTGGTCAACTTGACTTCATTTGCTTATAAACAACCATTAGTGCACTTCAGACCTGCAATACAATCCAAAAAAAGTTGGGACGGGGCAGTTTAGGGCAAGTAGTGAGGTTAAAAAAACTAAATAATGACATGATCTCAAACAGGTGATGTCAACAGATGATTGTAATCATGATTAGTTATGAGAAAAGGAAATTCTTTATGTAAATGGAAGGAGCATAAGCCTTAAATGAATACGTTGTCCGATCCCTCAGACAGCACTGCATCAAGAGCCATCATTCATCAATGCTAGATATAACCACATGGGCAAGGGATTACTTTTGCAAACCTTTATCAAGCATTACAATACAGTGATGCAGGGACAAATGTCCCTTAAAATGTTACTGTGCAAAAAAGAAGCCTTATGTTAACCATGTCCAGAAGTGATGTTGACTTCTGTGGGCTCGGGGCATATGGAATCAACACAGTGAAAAAGTGTATTGTGGTCAGGTAAATTAGTATTCCAGATCTTTTTAGGAAGATATTGATGCCTTGTGTATAGATAAAAAGGATTCTAAACATTATTATCATCAACAAATCCAAAGCCAGGGTCTGTCTTGGTATGACACTTGGGTCAGTGTCATTTATATTTATGTGATGGGCAGCATTAATGTGGACATGTGCATTGAGATTTCAGAGCAAGGTGACATTTTGTCCGGGGATCTCCATGCTTTTTGAACAAGCAAAACAAAATTCCACACATAGTACAAAAATAATAGAAATCTTATTTTAAATGTTGTGAGAAGGAATGACAACATTACAATGTGGTATTGAAATTGAGGTACAAGTACACTGCTAACAAATATTAGGAGATATTTAATTACGGGAGATTTCATTTTGAAGTATCCTATGTATGGAATTATTTTTGTGAGCAGGACATATTCAAATGTTGTGAGAAAGAATGGCAACATTACAACTTGGTAATAAAAAATCTGTACAAACAAATGAAACATGAAGTGTGTTGAGTGCATACTACCTGCAATTATATAAAGAAAGTAAACATAACAATAAAACACTGTGTATCTATTTGCCTTTTTTCACACTGTCCCATTCTTATTGTCTTATTTTATTTTTATTTGGTTTTGGGGGGGTTACATTTTTTATATTGCATCATCAGCAATGGCTGTTCACAACATGAGCAAGGTTGCAATGAAGCTAATCAGACACATTCATAATTGGCCAATTTACAGCAAATAATGAACCTAATGCATGCCTTTAAGATCAGGAAAGTGGGAAAGAGGTACCTCAGAGTACTCAGAGTAAACTCACAGTTCCAAAACTGGGACTGAACCCAGGGTGAGTGTGATAACCACTCGTGCCACTGCGCCACCAGATAGGATGAGTCTATTGATTGATGGATAGAGAGTGACAGAAAGATAGATAGAAATAAATACTTTGTTGATCTATGGATGACATTTTAAAGATTTAATATGAATTCATATTTTCAAATAAAGAATGTATCACTATAGCCATTGTTTTAAAGCCATTTTTCAAAAGGTCTGACCTTTGGGAAAGTAATTTAAATTGTACAAAAAGAACAGGTTTCTAATAACACAAGGAGTTCTTCTCCTATCACTTTAAAATGTCATTTGGATAGCATGTCACTTGAGGTGTGGTTACCTTTAGATAAAAAACAATTGCTGCAGCCCTTATAGACTTTGTATTAACCAGTCACAAAACGTCCAGTGCATTTTGTCATCTTATGACCCCCATAAGCCCCCCCAACCCCCACATCCCCCAATTGCCCTTGCATGCTCACTAGCCAACATTATCACAATCGTTTAAAGAAAAACACACTGACTGGCTCCTTGTGTAGGGGTCTGGAATAAGTCTAAAGTAGTGAGAGTTACTAAAGAAAGACCAGTATGCTGAAAGCTCTGGCTTTTCTAAACAGAACATGATTTTCAAAATGTTGCCTTTTCTCAAGCCTTCTTGTACATTAGCCAGCATATGTACATATATAGACTGTTTAAAAATTATTGAAACTCACAGTAATGGGTGCCAATAGTTCTGGAGCTGTCTGTAGGCGAGAGAGCCAGAGAGAGAGAAAGAGAGAGATAATGAATAGTAGTGTCTTGGTGGTAAAGGTAGTGGTCTATTGAGTAGTATTTTGTGTGGTCAGCCTGCAACTGTTAAGTCTTGAAGCAACTCTCAGTTGCATAGATTGGATCATTTACGATTTTATCAACTGTATGTCACGTGTCTACTATGAAGATTTGAAAGGGCTGTGATTATAGCAGTGTGCAACCCTGAGACGTTATATAATACCAAAGCCCTTATAGTAAAGACTCTTCACATGGTGGCCATATGTGCAGTTTATCTCCAGCTACACAATTCCAGACTCCTGTCTATTTAAATAATGAAAGATCTATTTGAAAAACTGTTTCATTAAAATTCTTAGAACGGGTGTTTGGGCACTGTGTTGATGCAAACCTGAGATGTTCTGGAGCCATGTCTAGTGTGTACCTCTTAAGAAACTTTAAAAAAAATGGACAACCCTTTTTAATCTCACTTTTCTATCCTTATCAGGGTCATGAGTGTTCTGTCAAGCATCTGCAGAGAACCCAGAGCTCAAACATAAGAGTACCCTGGGTGGATTGTAAGTCAATTGCTGCATCAGCAAGGTGTAGATGATCCCCCGACAGATGAACTCCCTCAGATTCTTTCAGCTGTGTTGGTGAGATCTGACTAGAAAGGGTTGCTGCAGTGATGGGTTAGTGTCATAGACTGCTGTTTCTAGATTCTTGTTCTCTAGGTCACCCTCACTCACGGAACTGGCAGTACAGGGTGCAAGATGAGAGCCTAGAGGGGATTTCAGTCCAGATTTGCAGACCACATACACACACACTTGCTTACTCACTCACACTTGAACACCTTAAGAGCTAGCAGTCGACCTAATGCATGACTTTTAAATATGAAAAAAAACAAAGTAAGGAGGAGCTGTGCAGATGGCGTGCCAATGGCGCTAAAAACTCCATTACCATACATTACTTCGATGCATTAGTCTAGTCATTAATCCTAATTGTGCATAGTGTCTTTTAATATTTTATTCAAGTGAAAACAGTTTTGGAATGTTTTACTACAATGCCAATGGGTTTCATCAAGGTCTGGCATCTGGCTTTTATGTTTGTATTATAAGTGAATGTGAATCAAATTTGATTTCTGCTGCTCAGTACAAGAAAATGTGTTGAAATTGTGACATATACAACAGATGGGTGGGAAATTAGCGTGATAAACACTGCGTCTTTCCTTTACCCTCTGAGAGACCACTGTATTGCTGAAGAGACTTACAGGATTTATATCAGTGGAGTGATTGTTAGGTCAGACTGTACAACTCAGGATGGATGAGTGGACAAAGTGCTATCATTTGATCATTTGTCGTATGTATATGTACACAAACACAAAGAGACATGAACGTATACAAAGAGCCATCCACCTTACTCACCCACCTCTACATGTTCACCAATACACACACACACACACACACACACACACACACACACACACACACACACACACACACACACACACACACACA
>JAUZST010004733.1:0-16085 GCA_034779995.1 Parotocinclus haroldoi | reverse complement strand
ACACAACACTAAGGGATCGGGGTAAAATAACTGACCGCGGCGAACAAAGTAAAAAGGGCTCGCAGCGCGAACCCTAAAAATTACAACCTGTTTTTTAATTCATACTCCCACTCATTAAGTGTTACGTTACACTGGCATCTCTTTTTGGTCATTTGATAGGGCAAACTGACAAGACTGAAAGATTTCCTTAAAATCTGATTTCCTTAAAATCTGAGGCATTTAAATGGTTAAGAGGAGAAGAAAAATGAATAAATGAATATGGCAAAACAAAAAAGAAAAACAGCTACTTGAATGGTGATCAATATATTGTGAAGACTAACCATTGCTTACTTATGTGAGGAAAAGATGGATGAGGCTGAAAATCTAAGACCAGGCGGCTACGAGTGGGAATGTCTAAAGAAATTCTCCAGGGGAACTAAATCGTACGTAACAACATCCACCACCAGTTATGAGCGAGTCTCATGAGTAAGTGAGAGTACTATGTCTGCGGACTGCATATTGGGCATATTGGAAATACCAAAACCGGCATCTTTACAAAACTGAACAAAGCTGTAGATATTTTTTACTGACAATACTACTGTCATCTGATATTCTGCATATTAAAGAAATAAATTCTTCAATCGACCACATTCATATAGCACAGCTTTAGTATATCTGAAACAAGCTTAAATGGAAAACACATGCTGCACAATAAACGAGTCTTGTTTACCAACGTTAACTTTCCAAATTCATTTTTGAGCCTTAAGCGTACACCTGGCACAAATAATGGGACATTACCAAGACTATTATGCTGTATTATCCTGAACATGGTTAATCCTATTGCTTACATATAAGCATTATTGTATTGCCTGATAAATGGCAATATGTGTCCAAACAGCACATGCTCTGTAAGCATGTGAAGCTGTATGACCTCTCCGTCAGCATCTAACTTGCTCACATATATCAAAGACAAGACAGAATTTGCATCACACCGACAATGTTTATAGTTCAACACTACAGCTTTTTAGGGGGCAACATACGAGTAGAGCTAAAATATTACGGGAAATTACAAAAATAGTTTACTATTAAAATGTAAGGCTATGTTTGCGTTCTGCACGTCAAACTCCACCACAAATGTGTTTAGGAAGCACATTCGTCATTGTACAGTTTTCACATAGGCAGAATTTTTAACCCATTAAAACTAATTCATTCATAATTATGTAAGACATATAGGTCAATATATGGCATAGTAAACAGTTACTATTATTTTTATGATTATAATAAAGTGCCATCAAGTCATGGTCACCATGTGGATAGTGTTTCTCCAGAATCTTCTGTCTTGTTGATGGGGCTACAGGCTGAGAGGATTGTTTATGATTATTTTGATTGTTTCCATCATTTTTGTTGCTAAACTGTCTATTCTTTAATTTCTCTATTACCTGAAAATGTATACCTGAATAAAGACATTTTAATAAATGTCACTCCAGAGCTTTTCTTATGGAGCTGCATCCATCCTTCAAAACATGACCTAGCACTAACTTACTAAAATCAATTGATATTAATCACTACACCTATTGGTTTGGAATTTAAAAACAACCCTGAATCAAAAAATTCCATGGTATTGGGAATCCATTTGTGCTCTTCTTAGAAAAAAAAAAGTTAGGTTCTATTGAAAAACTGTCTTCTACACATCTAATCAAGTGTACATGTTCAAACTCTATCCTGCCACTGGCTGCTCATTTGGAACCTTGACTAGGGTCTTTCATTTGTTAAACACATAATGAAGACTTCAACTAAGTCAGACATGGTAATATGCTTTCAGGACATGCAAGTTATGGATTACTGTGAATGCATTTTATACACATAATAGGGCCATAATGATAATATAAACAGTGATCTTTATAGATAAAAAATGCCCAAATCATGAATTGCAGACGAGGTTTCAGATGCTTTTATTGCATAATTATTCTGTATAAAAGATTTGGTACAATTACTTGTGGAACCCTTGGTAATAAGCTGTAGCAGCAGATTCAATTTATTGTGGTTTGGTGGGGCTATATTACTCATATCTAGTATAAGAAAACCTTGCCAACATTACAGATTGTGTATTTATTTTAGGTAAATAAAAATGAATAATGGCACACATTCTTTTTCTAGCCTCCCAGAACATGAACCTAAAAATGCTATCATGACTGTAAGGAATAATATTGAGCTAAATTGTGTGAATATATTAGCAATAATACATTGAATTTTATGTTCTTCATGAGTAATACATATCTTTAAAAAAGCAAAATTGAAAAGTAATTACTGAATATAAAGTGTAAAATATCTATGGGCAATAAATGTTTTTTTCAGTTAAAGTTCACTGCACCAGGGAAAATGCACACATTACCTTTGGAAGAGTTTTTTAGAATTACTGGAATGGAATCAAACGATATCAACAGAATCAAAAGATAACTGACCAAACACTTCAACACTTGGACAAACACATGATTTCATTTGCTTTAGAAAAATGCAAACATTTTTACATATTTGAAAACCGTGTATTAACATAGCTCAGCAGTAAATAAATAAGATGTATTATTGCAAATGTGTCACTTCAGTCACTTCATGTCCAAAAACATACAAAAAGAGCATAATATAAGAATGTGCTGTAAGCTAACCTGGTTTCAGCTCTTGTATGAGATGGTGAAACTCTGGATGTTTTTTCCAAATTCAAAATGTGCCCAGTATCTGGGATTTCATTTTTTTTTGTGAGTAGAAAAAGGTTTTCTATATCCCTTAAAGAGGAAATGTTGTTCACCTTGACTGTTTTACTTTTACTGAACTTGTACATTTTAAATCAGGTGGTAAAATTCCCCCCAAAATTGTGCTGCATCTGTTGTGTATAGGTTTGAGGTGAAGAAAATGACATTTGAATATATCTTATTTTCACATCCCTTTTTTTGAGTCCTGTTTGGTTGTGTGGAAGCCATTAGTGAAAGTGCTTGATTGATCTTTGTTGAAAAGGATTACTAAAGCATACTACAGCAGAAAAAATAAAAAAAACAAAACTCAAATCTTAGCAACAAGTACTTGCAGACCAAAGAACATCAAGGAGGCACACGCTTAAGCAGGAACAACCCTAGAAAGCGAGCCAATTCATTGAAGGGATTGGAAGTCTTATTTGTTTTTACATTTTTAGCAAACTTTTTTATTTGTATTTTGTAGAATATCTTATACTTTAGACCCTCACGAAAGACGATATAGCATTATGATTGCCATTATAACAATTACTGGTAGCATAGCCAAATACAATAAGGATGACATTCTTACAAGAAGAGTGTATATCAACACAGGTAAGTAAGCAAACATACAGCCAATGGAACAAGGTAATATTGATGATAGTGATGATACTTTGGTATTTGTGCACAGCAGGTCTTCTAAGAAAATAGTATTTGAATTTTGCCCACCCACATGTGCAGCTGATTAGAGTGACTATGAGGAGGCACGCTAATGGGGCTGCTCTGAGTAAGCAGTGTGCTCAAATGAGCCAATATACACTATAGCAGGGCAGATTAGTCACCAAAAAGTCATTTGTTCATGAATGAAAGAGTCACATCATCCCTGTGAGTCACTCCTGTCATATCTTAAGCATCACCACTGTAAAGCCATTTTAATCGTCTGCTGCACTATTAAAGTAGTTTCCATTAGTATTTCATTGGTTCTACACTTGCACAACCACAGACAAAAATGTTCTAAAAATACATTTTTAAAGTCTGTGATTGTGTGGTACAATATAATAATGTAGTAGAGCTTCAGAAGAAGCCCCAAACATGAGTTTGTTTAGAATCAGCAACTTATCACGAATCAATGGACTCAGTTTTATTAGCTTCCCATACATTCCTGTATTGTCAATGAAATAGATTCCAAGAAATCATTTTCTTATACAGTCTATGGCAGGGGTGGGCAAACTACGGCTCGGGGGTCTATGCGGCCCGTTAATCCGGTCACCCAAATTAGAAATAATTATAATGTTAAAACTTGTTAATGTTTTATTTTCCTTGCAATTCTGGCATTTCTCGATAGATTGGACACTCTGATACACTGACTTGGCAAGTTGTTTTTCCCAGTGAGAAAGTGATTTTTCCGATCATTCCGACACCGAATGAACACATCATTACTCAGCGTTTTCCCTCTTTGACAGCTCAACCCTTATGTGATGATGAATGGAGCTAAAAAAAGGAAAGTGGACAGAGAATGTCAAGTGTTTAATAAGGATCGGACAAATAAATATTTTTTTACCGAACACCGATCGGCTGATGTATGCCTGATATGCAAAGAGACTGTGGCGGTTTTTTAAGAGTATAATATCAGCGGGCAAGCAGTCAGATAAAACTTTAAATGCTTCAAAATGGTAACTGTTAGTTATTTTTAAAAAGCTGTATTTTGTTAATTTAATGTTGATTTAATTTTCAGTGTCATTTCAGTAAATAAATACTGTGGGACTTGGAAGAGATGTTTTGTTGCAATGCTTTTGTTCATTTTCTATTAAAATTAAAACCTGTTTTCTACATTTCCCATGTTATTTTTTTCTCTTGTGAACACTCCAGCCATCTGTTCCTGGTCCGGCCCTTCGGTCAAATTTTAGAACCCTCTGTGGCCCGCGAGTCAAAAAGTTTGCCCACCCCTGGTCTATGGTCAGTGCATTTGATTGTAGAAGCTGAGCATCCGTTCACTTCAAAGGAGCTGCATGGAACAATTTTTGTCATTGCCTTGAAACTTGACGGCCGTTGTACAACTCCTTTGTCCTGCCCCCAGATCCTCAGCATTTTTGGGGCTGAATAAAGCTGTGGGATGGGATCGGCTGACCTGGATGCTGAGCTTTCGCATTACGATTGTTCGGGTTTAAAATCGTTTCATTAGTTAGTTGTTGGAGAGTACAATGCCTCAGCTGTACAAACTGTTATCGTTAGTGGCAACAATTGGTGCTACGTCTGCGGGTTTAGAAAAGATGTTCTCCTGTTTAAAAAGGCTTAAGTCTTACACAAAGGCTGTCTAAACAGCCTAGCTCTGCTGGCCATTGAGAGGACACTGGTGAAGTCCCACGAAAAGATGCCTACTCGGTACGATAAGGTCACAGACCATTTTCTTGAAGGAACGGAGGGCAGAATTAAATAATTCAATAATTTATATGAACTGACAAATTTCATAATGTAAGCTGACAATGAAAGAAACAGTGCTTGAAAGAGCCGCCACTGTAACGCACCGAACAAAACACAATCTGCCATTTAGCCACAGGAAAAATGCAGCCAGACGAATAGAAAACTGTAGCCTACAAACATGTTTGTCTTTTAAAGTTAAAGTAAATAATGCCTCCTTAAAATTACATATTTAAAAAATGGGAACCTCCAGTTCCCTTCCACATTCCAAAGACATTTGTTAGGTTACTTGGCGCTCTGATTTAGTTCCAGTGTCGGTAAGCCTGACTAGTAACGTTATGCTCCTGTCAGGAATAAGTGTTGACACTGATTTGATGTTGATTACATAACTAAGCAGTTATACATATAAGCACCTTAAAACCAGTTATGGCTATATGCTAAGATATGCAAGATCTCTTGTGCGTCAGCAATTTAGCTGCTTTGTATTGTTATCCTGGCAGAGTCAGGTGCATGAAGTATGCTAGCACTGTGTGTTGCTAAACTTAGAGAAGTGATTCCATTTGCACCTGTTGCTCGGCTGTCAGCACACAAATTTTCACAAGCTAAGCTGTCAGGAGAATCCTCCCATGCTGTTGCAGGAAGCTTTAGATCCTTGGAGCCACAAAACACCTTAAACTCCTCAGGAAAAATGTACTGTGAAATCTGATAGTGGAACCATGAAGTGGCCAAATTACCATCCAAATAAAAAGTAAAAGTTCACATGAACACTGTCAGGCTATTTACAATTTTACTAAGAACCCTCACAGTACATCTTATTCCTTGGTCTTTTCATTGCATATGTGCCATTACCGCATGGAATCAATTGATCATATTAGCTGTACTCAGAAAAGCTGTCTATAAACAGCTTTCTAGACTGTGGCAGCCTAATGGTTAAGGTTCTTTACTGTGGACCAGAAAGTCCAGGGTTCAAATCCCACCTCTACCACAGTTGGGTCCCTGAGCAAGTTCCTTAACCCACAATTACTTGGACTGTATTAATTGTAAGCTGCTCTGAATAAGAGCGTCTGCTAAATGACATAAACGTTTAAGGCACTAAAAGAATTACAGCATTTGTGTTTATTGAAAGGTTTCTTCTTTAGTGTGTCAACATTCAGTTTTACCAAGATTCAAAAAATACAAAAAGGTCTTAAATGAAGGCCATTTTTGGACAAGACTTCTACAGTAGATGTCCTAGGGTCTACATTTTCTTAGTTCTGAACTCAAAGTTGTGCTGGACAGCTTCTGATTTCAACGGCAACCTGAGGTACATCTAGACATCTGTGTCCAATCGCTTTGCTCGTTTGTTTGTGCTAATGCAAAAGAGTTTGAAAAGCACATGAGGAAAGACTTGCCTGTTGTAATATTTCAGTCAGGAAGAAACCATGTATCTCGTTGCGCACTTACTCCTGAGATTCTGAAAATGTTTACAAATCTTTACAAAAGTTTCCCTTTTTATTGTGGTTTTATCCTTCCACCAAAAATGACCTCTGCCCAGCTGCTTTTGTTTCAATTAATCAGTTTATATCGATTTGCATATAATGGCATTGATTAGTACCACCTGGGTGTTGGGTTTGTTTAATCATGCATTGAGTTACAGTATATGCAAAGTGTTTTTGTATAGAAAATGGTCACTTGCTATGTTACTTTATTTAATAACCTGAAAATATATATATTTTGTAGCAATGTAAAATTGGTAATATCTGTATTTTAGGATAATTTAGTGCACCGGTCTGCACTGGGAAATCACATGAGCTATAAATACTTTATTATAAAATGAGACTTGTTAATGTTAATGACTTTGCCCAACTGTAGCTTAACATAACATGTTTAAAGCATGTTTACACTCCCAGTACACTACACACACCACGATACCCTCACGTGGTGAGAGTGATGAGCATTGACAAATGCTGTGAGCAAAAGGCGATCGAGATCAAAGAAACGCTACCCTATAATACATGCAGAATAAAGAATACATTTAAATGTACCTGTATTATTAGTGCCAAACAAATATAAACTGTTCTAACAATAGTGTTGCTGGATGAATTAAGTGAGGATTGTGATACAGTTTCTTGACACAGTACGATAAAGGAAAAGTAGCTGTTAACTGTGGAGTCTGAGGAATATCTTAATTATTTAACTATGTCACAATGTTCAAATCATGTTGTTTCTGAAGACAGTTAAGACACAAATTATTTGATGCATTCGCTATTTATGTATACTTATTAAGTGCAACTAAATTTATTTAATCCTCAAAACATTGTTGTATTATTGTTTTTACTTGCATTTTTATTACTTTGACAGCTAGTATTTTACACTCAATCTGGAGCTTCTTCTTGTTATGAAGGCATTTAAAATGACAAGCAGCTGCAACTAGCCTTCCTCTATAAAATGGCCATGGCCTGGAAGAGCTGCTAATTTATTTGTGGTGACCTTGGACCTATCTGGTACATACAGGCCAGGCTAGAGGCAATTCCATAGCTTGAACTTGATTTTCCACTCCATGATATTGATTCCTGCTAATTTTGATGAAGTCACTTCAGTTCTGAGACCTACAAAGGAACACAGACCACCTTGAAATGTTCTCACTTGTTTTTATATACCAACTGCTCTTTTTAAAGAGGTTTTAACATAAATGCATGAAAATCGCAGTCAAATCTTTATATTTTAGTTTTCCCTGCACCACATACACCCACATGGACTTTTGATTAAAGTTGTTTTGTATCAAGTATCAATTTATAGACAGGAGCTTCTACATTATTATTGAGGCCTCTGTACAACACGCCTCCCTGCTCCGGCAGGTCGATCTGCACTTGACCTGCAAGGTTAGTCATCACTAATCTAATATCTCTAAAAGCTTGTTGGCAGTAGGTAGAGTAAATGAGAGAAGCCCATAGATTGTATCTGTTGACTGGCTGATGTGAGCACATGTTGGACTATCATTTATAACCTCGTGTGTGCACACCATTTTAGAACACGGTATTTCTGGGAAGGAAACAAACACTATGGGCAGCAAGATTCCTGTGGGCTTTGGAGGGTGGGGGTATGAGTAAGGGTGATTCCCATCTATCTTTAGATGGGGGAAATCTTATGAACCCATGCAACTGCTGAGGGAACATTCTGGTAGAAGGAGAGAGACTCCACTCTGCCATATTCAAATGTATTTATATACTATAAAAAAAAACAACACAATACATTAAAAAATCTGCATCCAGATCAGATTCATAGTTTTTATAGTCATGTCTCCAGTCAACCAAATAGAAATTGCCTTATCCCATATACACTGCTCATAAAATTAGAGGCTATTTAATTATGGGATATTTCATTTTGTGTGCAGTACAATATGCATGTAAATTGTGTGTTAGTCTGGCAGGAATGAGAAATTATGAACTACAACCCCAATTCCAGTGAAGTTGGGACAGAATACGATGATTTGCAAATGCTTTTCAAACAGTATTCAGTTGAATACACTACAGAGACAAGATATTGAATGTTCAAACGGATTAACTTCATTGTTTTTTGCATATGTTCGCTCATTCTTAATTTGATGCCTGCAACATCCAAAGAGTTCCAAAAAAGGGAAAAAGGGGAACAAAAAAAGGCAAAAAAAGACAAGGGAAGTTGAGGGATACTCAAAAAACACCTGTTTAGAACATTCCACAGGTGAACAGGTAAGTTGAAAACAGGTGTGTCAGCTTAAAAACACAGCTTCTTTTTATGCAATTGCAAGGAATTTAGGGATTTCATCATGTACAGTACATAATATCATCAAAAGATTTTGAAAATCTGGAGAAATCTCTACAAGTAAACGGCAAGTCCGAAAACCAACAATTGCACCTAACCTTCGATCTCTCAGGCAGCACTGCATTAAAAACCGACATTCTGTAACGGATATTACCCCATGGGCTCAAGAACACTTCAGAAAACCATTGTCAGTAAACATCATCTCTCCTTTGACAAGTGCAAGTTAAAACTCTACCATGCAAAGTGAAAGCCACATATCAACAACACCCAGAAACGCCGCCGGCTTCTCTGAGCTCATGTGAAATAGACTGATGCAAAGTAGAAAAGTGTCCTGTGGTCTGACCAGTCCACATTTCAAGTTGTTCTTGGAAATCAACACAGTTGTAAACACACCCCCATCCCGACTTCTTTGGAACATGTTGCAGGCATCAAATTCAAAATGAGTGAATATTTGCAAAAAACATTAACTTTATCTGTTTGAACATTAAATATTTTGTCTTTGTAGTGTATTCAATTAAATATAGGTCGAAAAGGGTTTGCAAATCATCATATTCTGTTTTAAGTTATATTTTACACATTGAGGTTGCATTTTACAAATATAGGTCATTACTCTGCCTTATATATGGTTCTGTTGGCCTTAGTACTGGTAAACTCTCATTGGTCTCATGGCTGGCTTCTCATAATCAAATATGCAGATTGGTGTATTTAATAGATTAAAATGTAATATTATTTTTACGTGGAGCAGCCAAACCCAGGTCAGACATTGGTCAGTAGTATTAGTACTAGTATTATGACTGCAAATAACAGTAACTTTAAAGTATATATTGGCCAAGCTCTCAGGTTGAGCCACGTTATGATGTAATGTTTACGAAGGTATTGGGTAGAATATCTGCATACTGGGATTGATATGCTCTCTTAAATATGAACTACTGTACTTCTCAAGCAGAGCATGAAATGAGCATAAAATAAAATGTAAAAGTCAATACAAAGCATACATCTAGATCTAAGGCTGTAGGCTGAGATAAATGTAAGATGATGATGAAACCATCTGCTGTATAACGTAATTAAACTGATTCCAATACGCATGATCCAGGTGATCCTCTAGGAATTAATCAATTTGAAGCGTGAAAAAGGAAAACCGTGTTCACCACGTGCATCCAGCCATTCAGAAAGCATGTCCTCCATGTCCCCTAAGTCAGCATTTTCTATCCTCCATGGCCTTCACGCACATACACAGTGAAGACACACTAAACCTTTCCTTGCTGTACTATCATCTGGCTGGATGGCTCCCACACAACGAGATATAATGCTCAAAGGCTCAGCACCATTAAACATGATCATCTATATCTCTGCTCTTCTTTCAGGGCTGATTAACTCTCAGGTTTTATGGGACACACTTCCCAAAAGCACATTGAATCCTTTGTCTTAAGCTCTGATGTAGACAAGACACGCAACCTGAATCTCTTCCACCAACCTACTATTCAGAGCATAAAAGTCTGCAGGGAATAACTATTATAAAGACGACATGGCTTTTTGATGTGGTTCTCTGCTGGTTTTTACCACTGGTTTTCATACAGGACAAGCCATGTTTACTGATATAATGATTGCTTGTTTGCTTGGACATAAGCCAGTTTTCCATTCTGAGCAAGTAGCTATTTCTGTAATTAAAACTGAATGCATGTGCCCATGTTGGTGGAACAGCATGAAAGTAGGTGGGATATGAAATCCATTGCTGCAAAATCCACGTCAAAAAAGTTATTTCCAAATTGACTCTGAAGCCTGTCATGCCACGGCAAATGATCAGGTTACTTTACCCAACTCTTACATATGACCAAAAGTCTGAGACCACTTCTAAAATATATATATATTTTTTCATTTTTAAAGCCTATAATCGGGCGATACAGTGCAAAATCTCCGGTTAGGCACCAACTCTCCAGCAAATCATGATCAGGATTAAGCAGATGAATGAAAGCCTATAATCAGCATAGCAATTTGAGATAAAATTAGCATTGTTTAAGAAATATTTTTATAAACTCCAGAGTTTATTAGTATTTAGTATTTTCCCCAAATCTCCTGTAATGATAGCGTGGTCGATTCAACAAATGTGGTTTTGCAGATCTCAACAAATTAGATATATGTGATTTCTAAAGTTTGTCTTATCCAGCATGATTTCACAATGGAAATGATTTTGTCATGCTACTGAATATGTTTTTCAAATGCCCCTTTAAAAGTTTGAATTGGGTTTAGGTGAAGGAAAGTCAATGATAGGCAGTTCACTTTGATCCTCTTTGATCTTTAAATAGTTGTTGTGAAGCTTTGAAGTGTGCTTTCTTCATTATATTGCCGTAGCATGCAGTATTTTCCACAAAAATCCAAACAAGTGTTTCTCTAGTGCTCTCAGGATTTTGATCCCCACTTATCGGGATACTGAACAATCTCACTTTTCAACCCTAAACATTAACAATAATTACTTAAACAGAAAAACCAACAATTAGCTTTGCAGCTTAACAAGAATCACAACATCTTCCCAGCATCATCTCAGACAGTGGCTTGCATATGTTGATGATCCCCGAAGTTCAGACATTATGGAGGAATGTAAAAGTAGACAGAGGATTAAAAAGACATTAAATTCCTATTAAATCACTAATTACCCTAAGCCTTTACTTCTCTCAAACAGTCACTTCCATGGTAGCCCACACTAACCCGTATTCACTTAGAAACAGTAATATAAGAGTAATAAATTGTAGATAGGGGCAGCATGGTGGCTCGGTGGGTAGCCAGCAAAAAGGTCCCAGGTTCAATCCCAGGGTTGAGTGGCCTGGGTCCTTTCTGTGTGGAGTCTGTATGCCCTCCTCGTGTCTGCATCGGTTTACTCTGGGTACTCTGGTTTCTTCCCACAGTCCAAAGACATGCATGTTAAGTTAATTGGTGTTTCTAAAGTGGCTCTTAGTGTGTGACTGTGTGCGTGACTGTGTGTGTGTATGTGAGCCCTGCAATGAATTGGCGCCCCGTCTATGGTTGTTCCTGCCCTTGCGCCCAGTGTTGCCGGATGGGTACCGGCTGGCCCACAACTCTGTGTGGATTAAGAGGAAGATAATGAATTAATTAATTAATTTGCAGATAATAGTGAATCAATAGTATTTATGCATAATTACAAGGAAAACATTATATAATAGCGTCAATAAAATGTCTAAAGCTGGCAGAGGTAGCATATTAGATAATATTGGTGCCAAACAGCTCCATGGAGGCGAATATGATTCACCTCTCCATTTACCGTCTGTCTTTAATTTCCACTGTGTATTCTTCCTTCCAATTCAAACACTACCACTATATGGATTGCCTACATTCATTGGCCTCTAGACTGGTGCTATGTGCAAGATATGCCTGCCCTCATGTCAATGTTCTTTAGAAGAACATGTGAAGTACAGGTATGTGCCGTTTAGCGACCACATTACGTTTTGTACAACAGGTCGTTGAGCTAAATGATAGTTGACCTGATATTCCAAGAAAACTGCATGGAAACAATATATAAATATATATATATATATATATATATATATATATATAAATGTATAGCATGAAGCATAATCTGTTTTGCATATCATTTCCTGTTGGACATGCACATCACTGTGGTTCTTTAAGAACACATTGAGGATCACATGCACTGTAGAAATTATAATGCACACAATGGAATACATACATAAACAAACATACCCCACTGGCTGCAAACATAAAATGAGTCCACTTGCGGAAACACTATCATTTCACACAACGCAGTCTCACCGTCACCGTTTAAACACTTTAAGTACAACCGTTAAGTTGGTCACACAGTCACACAGTACAGGTGAGCAGGGCTGGATATACAATATATATACACACACACACACACACACACACACAGTACAGTATGTCACTGTAATAATGCATTGAGTGATCCCCCTATGTTGCAAACACATTCATTTGTTTCTGCATATGACATACAACTCGAATTCACCAACAGTGATCCTGTGCTAATGGGCTAGCAGCTTAGACCACTGCACCACCCAAGCCCCTGAATGTTAACAGAAAGCAGTCAGACTCGGGTGTATGGTAAGTTTGAATCATATGTCACCTAATAAATAAATACTTATATCCAGCATTTGCTGGGTTTAAATTAAAAAGGCAAAGTGAAACGCAGGTAAAGTGAAAAGGGGTGAGAGGGAAAGGACAGAGGAGAGAAAAAATAGCACCTATAACCTCCACAGTTGAACACCTGTATGAGACAAGGACAACTGATGGAGTAGAGACTATTCATTACGTTATCTAGGGAGCCCTTAGGAGGGCGATCGATTTTGTGTAATCAAGACGGATATTTGTGGAATCGTCAGCAAAAATAACCTGCCGGATTTGGAAGACCTTGATTTCTATATATCCTTTTATGAACACAGTGAGACATGGTCTACTGAAATAAACTTCCTCTTTTATCACAATCAATATTGATTAATTTCCAACCAAGGATTTATAGCTTAAAGCCATGACTTTGCATGCAGTCATATATGTCTGTAAAAGAATAACTTGATTTGTGAACCATCCTGATTAAGGTTTTCTTCCTGACGTTAATGATTCCCAGTTTACTGCCTTTAGGTACAAAAGTGTTCTTTGTGAGGTATGGAATGAAGGCAAATGAGTATGCCAATGCCCCGAATTGCTGATTTTCCTATTGATCACCCTTATCAGGCTGAAACCGAAGATAAATTTAACAGAACACTCAGAGAGGCAAAACCAGCCAAGACCATTATCATTCTTTCAGTAGCGTGCAGTAATGGCAAAATAAACCACGTCGTATGTGCTCCAAAATGAAAGTGGTTCCACTGCAGTGGATTCATTTCAAACCATCATCTACTGAGCAAATTTCTCCAGCAAATCTAACACATATAATGTGGATAATGGGTGGACAGAAAACGAAACAAGAGTATTTTTCTCTACTGGGAGGGACAACCGAATTTCCTACTCATTAATCACGTGTGCTGGATGCTCTGACAGCAGACTGCACTTCTGGCAGCCTGAAGAAGAAATCACTGAGCCCACAAATTTGGTTGCTCAAAATCAGTTAGATGATTCTGGCTCACAAAGCGTTTTGAATGAATAAAGAGTTTGGATAGTAAATGAAATGGGCAGTGCATCAATTTACAGCAAGGACACTGTAATAAATACCATCTCAGCCTTGTTGCATTAGTGATGATTCATAATCTGAGAATTAAGAAAAATGCACCATCCCTGTTAAACAATCATTAGAAAAATACACCCCTTTGTAAAAGTTCCACCGCACCTTTTTCTACTTATGCAATATAATAAGTAGTGGTTGTTTCAGTCCTCCCATTTACACACCATTGTGCCTCAGGCATATTGGAATTTCTTCTTTTCAAACCACCCAGTTATACAGTTGTGTTTTGGTTAGAAGGCAATGCTTGCTTTTCATGACAGTGCTTGGGTGTGTTTGACTGTTCAGCCTGGCAAAATTATGATGCAATTACAATACAATTATGACACAAACTAGGCTAATCAACCCCTGAACATATATACATATGAACACACAAATATATATATATATATATATATATATATATATATGACAATTTGATCAAGGTTTACATTATATGGCCAAAAGTATGTCAATATAATAATTACTGATCTCTATTTTGTCAGCCACACTATTTCAGCATGTGAAGCATACAGGTATGGAATCTCTATATAAAACTGTGGCCACACCTCAGTAACTCTCAAGCTGACAGTTTTGTAGACTGGGATAACTCTCTGATATCTGTACATGACCTCACAAGAGAATTTTGAAATGTAATTTCTGGGTGTCAACAAAATTCTGTTCATGTAGTGGTGCTTGAAAGTCTAGTCACCAGTATTCAAGTCTAAAAAGTAGATAAAGAGAAAGAAAACAAAAAAGTTATCTATGGTCAATATTTTTAGAATATAATCCAATATTGCATATCTGTGAGTGGTGGCAAAACTGCAAAATGTGCATATTTGCATTTACTGCCATATTTGTCATATCGTGTGCAGTAATAACTACAATAAATGTTACTAATAACTGTTGAGCAGTTCTGCTCAGCAGCTTGTAGGAACTGAAGCCAATTTCCTCGCTCAGAATAAATACAAGCTCTCAGATGCTGGTGGGTTTCCTCACATGAACTGCTTGCTTCAGGTGCTCCCACGACATTTCTATTGGATTACGATCAAGACGCTTGCTTGCCCATTTCAAAACATTAACCTTATAGTTCTTGTATACCTGAAACTGGTATAATTAAGAAATGTTTTATCAGTGACCCCAACAAATATGCAACAAAGTAGACCAAAGCCTTAATACTATCACCATGGTTACACAAAGTTATTATCTTGCAATAAAGTGTTTTTCTTTTTTCTTTCTGCAGACAAAATGATTCTTGTTTAAAACAAAAAAATGTTGGTCTCATCCATTCATTGGACACATAATGGGCAACAATGTTCTTCTTAGAGAGCGCTGGCTTTCTCCTTGTAGCCCATGATGGAGATCTCATTTACATTTTCATTAATGTACCAATGTGAGATAGACCCTTAGTTGCTTTGAAGTTACTCTGGTTATGTATGGTCTAGTACGCACTTTGCTCTATGTTCCACCACTGCTGGGGAATTTCCTCAGTTTATGCACAATCTTTCTAAGCTTTAGAGATATGATTTTTAACATTTTACAGCCTGATAAGCATCAACTTGTGTGAGCTCATTTTAAAGATAATGTTATATATGAAGACAATTCAAAGTGCACTTCATTAGCAGTAAGCTGTCTGTTTAGTCACAAATTAACTGGATTTGGTCATATTTACTGGAAGATGTTTTCTCTGGAAATGTTTAGCCACAGAACCAGTGATTTAGTTAGCTAGCTAACTGACCTAGCTAATGTTGGTGAAACACAAAATTGTTGTTGTGGTCTATTTTGACATAACCAGGGTAATCATTTGCTAAAAATGGAACAATGTCAATTGAGAGTAGATCATTCTTAGTTCCATGTCAAATGGCAAATATGACAAACCGGTAAAACTGTCCATATATTTGGGAATAGTCGTTTTTCTTTTAATCTTAGAACGATTTTTTGCTGTTAAAGATTTCATTTACTACTAGTAGGTTTAACCCAAATCTGCTATATTATAGTTAAACCCA
>JAUZST010004732.1:0-16086 GCA_034779995.1 Parotocinclus haroldoi | reverse complement strand
TGAGCAGTATGTATATGTTCTTATAATTCTGTTTTAATCAAATCAATTTATTATTTGCACACACACACACACACACACACACACACACACACACACACATGTGCCACATGCTTCTGTGATGAGACAAATAGATGGTACTCGTAAGCTTTGCCTTTATAATGGGTGATACTTGGTCTACAACTGCTGTTATTAAACGACCACTTGAATAAAGAGAAACTAATTATTAAAGGCTTGTAAGTGCACTCATTATAGCACGTTCCTGTTACGAATAGCCACTGATGCGGATTTGATGAGAAATAAACAGTCTATTCCCAGTATACTTAGTGGTCAGTAAGACGTATTTATGGACAGAAGAAAGTGTCAAGAGTGAAAATGTAAAACTTCTCTCTATTATCTCTGTTTATATCACACTAAAACATAAACAACATTCTGTAAATTACACCTCCCAGAGCCGTTCGTTAAAAACCCATTACAGTCCAGTAATTATCCTCCGTTGTTCTGACTGTATTTTCACGGCTCATGATCTCGAAGCTTAGCGAGCTTAGAAGACTGTTTGCTTGCCTCACGACAACGATGACAAGCTTAAATTCACTTCCTGATGAAATAACAATTAGAAAGCAATCATTGTTCCTTATTTGCGTCTCCAGACGTGCTGTGCAGCAGCGGGGTGCGTTCTGCCTCGAAGAGGGAAAAATAGCTGATGTGTAGCAGTGGCATTTCCTGTTTTCTTCCAGCACTTTGAGTGGGTTTAAACGTAGGAATCATATGGAGAGTGAGCAATGCAAAGGTGCCGTCAAATTTTAAAGGAAGCTCAACACTTCTTTCCTTAAAACATCCTTCACGAGACTTTAACACATTTAGAAGTACAGTGCAAAAGACTCATTCCTGCTCTCTGTTTCTACTCTTTCTCTCCCCTTCTTTCTCTCTCTCTCTCTCTCTCTCTCTCTCATCTTCCACTTAATCCACGCAGGGTTGCAAGCTCACCTGGCAACCTGGAACAACCCAATCCATCAAAAGACACACACACACACACAGTCACACACTAAGGGGCACTTTAGAGACAATAGTTCACCTAACTCGCATGTCTTTGGATTGTGGGAGGAAACCGGAGTACCCAGAGTAAACCCACACAGACTGGGGGAGGACATGCAGACTCCACACAGAAAGGACCCAGGCCGCCCCACTCTGGGGATTGAACCCAGGACCTTCTCGCTCTGGGGCGGCGGTGCTACCCCACCGAGTCATCCTGCCACCGCTAAATAATCGGACTTAATTAGATGAAGCGAATACAGTAAATAAATGGACCTTCACAAAACACCGTTTCCTTCCTAAATCCCTTGCCTTGCACAAAACACCCGAACCTGTTAGGAGTCCTACCTCGCGCTCCCGTGCGAGTCGCCGTCCTCATCGAGTGCAGTTACAGAGGTGGTTTATATCCCGTCTTTAACTGGCGACGTGATGAGGAACACCTGGCGCTCCCGTTATTTAAGTGAGGGTCTTAGCGTTGTTCGGCGTCACTTCGTCACACTCAGTACGGTTTAAACGCATTTAAAGTATGCCAGCATTTTCAACACTTAGTCGGTGGCATCCCGGGGCTTTTACTGCCGACGGATGAGTAAGGGGGAAACCCCTGAGGTAACGTAGCCGGTCAAGGAAATACCAGGGTTTCCTGAGGCTTTGCTTCACTCCTCGGCACTGCTTAGCGTCCATTTGGTTGGCTGCTCCATTTGGAACCTGAACGGCTTCTTCAGTGCTCTCAGCGCACTCACACTTGGGCTCACCCCCTGGGGTTCCGGAGCTCCTCAGCACCACTCTTTAGCGTGGCACTTTAGCGTGATCACCGCATGTCTGCCCTCTGGCGCTTCGCCCTGTATCACCGCCGACTCACACACACGTCAGCTGTAGGTGCCATTATTTATTTGGCTTCTTTAACGTCGCTATCGGCATAATTGGCCATCTCAGCGACACACACAAGGTTATATCAATACACACACACAAGTCAATGTCAATTTAGAGACACCAATTAACCTAACACGCATCTCTTTGGACTGCGAGAGGAAACCGGAGTACCCGAGGTAAACCCATGCCGACACGGGGAGGACATGTAGACTCCACACAGAAAGGACCCAGGCCGCTCCACCCTGGAATTGAACCCGGGACCTTCTTGCTGCCCGGACCTACCTAGAGAAGCACTGAGACTCAGGATCATCTTAGGTTCTACCTGGTTTCATCACTCCACCTACTAAACCTTTCTGCTTCATGCACCTGGTTGTCCAGCAACGGTAAAACGCCTGCAAAACTGCAATTTTTTTAATTGTTCATTTGCTGCCACCCTTCCAAAAAGGCCATTCCTAATCCAGCTTTTAAAAACTGTAGAAGGATCAACATGGTATCCCAATAAAGCTGGCAGATGCTCCTACTATTCAAGTGTAAGGGGAGAACCCACTAAATCCTTAGCCCTGTAGCCTAGACAGTTTTTTGTTGTTCTTTTTAGTATTTATCATACAAATGGTTGTGCTTCGTAGAGTTACCATTTTCTCTGTGCATTCACCAGATTACCATGCATTTGCCGCTGACCCGGGGTGCCCCCACATTAAAGGCTAATCCAGAGATGAAAGCATACACAATGACTGCACTGGGAAAATAAGAAAATAAGTAAATTCCATAAAAGTATCAGAAATAAAAAAAAAGTAAATCAATGTCAAATCAAGTATGCAATGACATTAAACTGAAGCTCTGATCTGTGAGCCTGCCACCTCTTACCACACGTCTTACCTTGCTCCTGGGTTTTCTGTTCTGAAGCATTAAAACAACGAAAGAGAGCAGATGTCAAACAAAGAAAACACGTTCCAACACAAACCTGCCTTTTCACTCCTGTTACATTACGGTTACTGACAGAAAAAGACTATATAGGCAAAAGTATTTGGACATGCACTCTTAGGAGGAGGCGTCAAGTAGACTTTGGAACATAACTGATGTTGAGCAAATAAGACTTGGCCAACAGTTGGAGTAGCATTTCATCTTAAAAGTGTCTGAAGGTCACCACTTGTTTATGTGCTTTGTTTTAGGACGCTTTCGAGTCTGGTTTAAGGTTTGAACTGACTTGTTAAGAGACTTCTGGAACTACCTATGGAGAGGTAATGCCTGTAAGACAGTATGAACCTGTTAGCTGTCATCGAGACAACAATAGCAAGTAAATAAATGTCCACAAACCTTCAGCCACTGAGCGGGGTATTAATTTGCCCCTCTGAGCAACTGTACCGACACAGCAGGTACGACTTATAAAGTGTCCGGTAAGTTTAGTACATAACGTATCGTTAATAATCCAGAACTTATGGACTCACGTTAAAGAGCCAGAGTACATTTTATGCAAGTACACAGTGGTGCTTGAAGTTTGTGAATTCTCTAGAATGCCTTTCTGTATAAATATGACTTCAAGCATCATCAGATATACAAATAAAAAAACAGACAACTGGAACCCAGTTAAACAAATGGGACAAAAATATTTTGCTTTCCGGTAACTGATGATCAGTTTTGCACATTGGATTGCAGGAATTGTAGCCCATTTCCCTGTAAAGAACAGCTTTAAATCCGGGATGTTGGATGGTTTCCTCACATGAAATGCTTGATTCTTTTTCGTTGGATTAAGGTCAAGACTTTAAACTTCCAAAACATCAACAATCATTATTCTTCTTTAACCACTGCTTGGTAGGATGAAGATCTATGCATTATTTTGCTGCTGGCTGACTCATGAGCCTCAACATTAGCTAATGTGATAGAGCCCTTTGGTTGCTTAGAGGTTACCCTGGGTTCCTTTGTGACCTCGCTGACTGTGACATGCCTTCCTCTAGGAGTCTTTGTTGGTCAAATGCTCCTACAATTGCACAGAATTTGTGCTTATTCTGTCTGACTGTGAACTGTAGGAGTCCAAAGTCTTTAGAGATTGTTTTGTAATTTTTTTCCAGCTTCAGGAGCATTGACATATATACCTTTTACAAAAATGAGGGGAAGTTTTAAAATGAATATGAAGCTATTAAAGAAAGGAGCACTTGATTTTTATTTCATTAAAACAGATCGTCAGAAATGAAACGAAAACTCAGAGAAAGTCCTTCGATCACGTAAATGAGACAAAAACTCAAAGATGGTGATTGAGTAATAAGCGATATATTCATGGGGGTGAACAGGAGCACGTTAAACTGGACCAGAGTGCCCCCAACATTGCCCGTTCAGTAGGGTGTATGATCACCCAAGAGTGTCAAAACATCCTGACAGTGACGGGGCATGAACAGGAGCAGATTATCCAGCTGTTCTTGTGGGATCCTCTTCATATTCATTTTAAACTACCCCTCATTTTTGTCAGCGGTCATTTTTACTGAGAATCTGCTTTTGTTTGTGCCATGCTAAACATCCACCAACATGTTTTGCTAGATTCCAGTTCTTTAAATACAACAGAAATCAAAAAGGGACCCGACCTCCATGGGCGGCCCAGATGTTAATTACGCAAGTACTTAAAAGTATATTAAAGTAATAGCAAAATTAAGTAAGTAATACAATTTAAACTCATATTTATGCTTGTAATAAAATTAGTTACAAAACAGATTTTAAAACCAAATAGATTTTAAAATCAGTCCTCAGCAGGAGGTCCATCCCATTGATTGAGAACACCTGACTCTAATTTCGCCTTCAAATTTGCCACTAATCCTACAGGTTCACATACTTTTGCCACTTACATACATGTACTGGATAAGTTTAATCAATAACCAGAGAAAAAGTACAATATTAATGGCTCGTTCGCTTAACTGGGTTTTCTTTGTCCACTTTTAGGACTTGTGTAAAAATCTGATCTAAAGAATCAATGTTTAGGATTATATTTATGTTGAACTAGAGAAAATTCTACAATATGTCTCTCTGTGTGTGTGTGTGTGTGTGTGTGTGTGTGTGTGTGTATACAGTAATTGTGTATATGGCTTACCAAGGTATTTGGCCCTTTCCTCTCGTCTCTGCTTAGCCAGTTTCTGTCTTTGCTCTGGGTTCACCACATCTGTGGAGAAACGATACATGGATTAATAAAAACCATCAATTATCTAGCGCACGACCGTATTAAGCTGGATTTTGTCACGCACACATAGCATAATTGGACACGTTTAAGAAAGGGGGGGGGGCAGGACAGATGACTGTTGCCATGGTGTTGCTCCAAAGATCCTTTTCAAGTCCAGACAGGCGGACTGTCCAGAGGACACCCAAGACCCGAGATAAGATAAGGTCCAGTACCAGCCTACCACTACGGGGACCCAGGTTTGGTTCCCTACGGTACCTTCTGGCCAGCAGTGGTGGTTCAGTGCCAGTTGGCAACAACGTGGCCCCCCAGGGGGTGAGTCTCACTTCTGGGAACACATTTTGGGAGCAAGTAATTGACCCCTCTAACATAGCCACTGGCCTCAGCTTGCCCCCAAATGGTCCTGCACCTCCACTGATATGTGGGTCAGATATTACTTACAGGAACTACTGGATATGTCTGAGGACTGTCTGTGTGTACATTTGTTTTATTGAACGATGTATCTGTAACCACGGCTATTCATTACAGGAGCAACGTAGCATCAACACTAGTCAGAAACGTTCACACCGGGGCAATTTAGAGCAACTAATTAACCTAATGCGTGGCTTTGGACTGTGGGAGGAAACCCGAGTACCCAGAGTATTGGGGACTAGGGGACTAAGGATCTCTGGAGCCATGAGATGACCACTCTTAACTCTTAAATGAACACACAGACAGCCCTCTGACATATCCAGTAATGTCCCTCTGGGATTAACAAAGTATTTCTGATTCTGATTAACCACACCCGCCGCCCGCTGGTTCAAAGCGAAGGCCGGTTGAGTAAGGGGAGCCTTTGCTGGTGTCCTGTCCAGAAGAAGCTTACACTGCACATTGTAGTTTAAATCTAAAAAGAATCTTAAACCTTACAAAGGTATTAATGGATCACCTGGAAGCTTTTACCGTGCTATCCTTCCCTAAATTTTTTTAAATGCATTAAGTTTAGCATAAATACACATTATCTTGTTTAAGTAACCTGTAAATGTTTGTGCTTATTATACAGGTGGACGTTCAGACGCAAACACATGTATCAGATGATTTGACTCATTTTTTTGGGCAAACCCTGGCACTGTACATAGTTCTGTGTCAGTTTTCCTAATGTTTGTTTCTAAATGTACAGTTGTTGTGTCGTTAAAATGAACAAGCTCATGTTCAAAAAAAGTAAGCTGCAAACGAACACAATTTATCCTGGATGAACCAGCTCGCCGTCCTTGTTTCTGTTTTTTGGCTCTCGTTTTCTGCTAACGAAGGGCTTGGGACTGTCATTTTCCACTTTTCCACTCAAGGCTTTATTTAATCACGATCAACGAGACCCGGGTCACTTGCCAAAAAGAGTGATTGCTATCACTTTTGCAGACTCTCCACTTCAGCCGGGTTTGATCCTCAGCCAGTCAATGCTGTTTCAATTAGAGGAAGTGTGCTCTTACTGTAAGTGTTTACAGTTTGACGCTTTTGTGAAATAAAGAGTTTGGCGCTTCACTAATCCGATAATGAAAAACACGAGTTTTTATCTCATTTAATTTTCTAAAAGTACACTATATTAACGAAACCCTTTCTTTTTACTCTTTCTAAAAAGAATTATTTATTTCTGTTTATACACGGACATGCAGTAAACCGATAACAGGAAGAGCCAGTTGTGTCGTCGTGATCACACAGTGATGTTGCAAATTTCATGTCATTTTGTAACAGCAAGGTCTTAGCGCTATTTCTTAATATATAAAGATTGACACTGTTACATTAGTACATTTTATAAACGTACCTTACGTACAAATCAAAATCAGAGCAAGCTGCCTTTTAGAAACCAAGAAAAACAGACACTACAAGTCTGCAAGTTACTCCATAAAAACACAGCCGCTTAGAAAGGGTTGCCAGATCCCACGCAGGATTAAGCAAACCAGGTCTGCGGAACAAACGCAAAAGGAGCACACTGGCTCCCAAAACAGCACACCCAACACGAGAGAGAGAGAGTGACCATTTGATCAATAATACTACTAATAATTATAATAATAATAATAATAATAATAATAATAATAATAATGCATATATTTTCAAACTTTATAGATTGAACAAATCCAACGCAGGATCATTGTAGTAGAAAGGGATAAAAGATCAAGTAAGCAACTACTACACCTATATTAGTACATGACTTCCAAAAATTATATATAATTATATAAAACTATATATAAGCGGCCTGGGTCCTTTCTGTGAGGAGTCCGCATGTCCTCCCCGTGTCTGCGTGGGTTTACTCCGGGTACTCCGGTTTCCTCCCACAGTCCGAAGACATGCGTGTTAGGTTAATTGGCGTATCTAAAAATGTGGCCCTTAGTGTGTGACTGTGTTTGTGTGTGTGCCCTACGATGGATTGGAGCTCCGTCTGGGGTTGTTCCTGCCCTTGCACACGGCTGGCCTGCGACCCCGTCTGGATTAAGTGGCCACTTGTTAGGCATTTTAACATTGCCTTCACTGAGAGGTTTTTCACTCTGCCTTTTTATCAAGACGAGTTTAACCGGTGTGAGGTTTTATTACGGCGAGACAATCTTAAATTCCGCCCACATTTATGAATACTACAGACAATTTGTAAAAAAAAAATAATAATAAATTTGGAACGTGGGACGACATTCCTGCAGGACCGTCCAGCCCTACATTTTGGACAGCGAAAATGCTATCCGGATCAAAGTTTTTATCTCAAGGAAACCTAAAAAAAAAAATAATAATAATAATAATAACAATTGCATTTTGTAGACCTATCTGAAGCCAAACCTAAAATCCAGGAGGTATTCACGTCACACTTCTGCTCCGTAGGTCTAAATTCTACGGTTTCCGTCAGTCGGCTCTTACCTCTGAACCCCAGAGCTGATTTAGATTTAGATTAAGATTGAGATTTCTGCTCCTTAAGAACGTTCACAGGAAGCCAATCGGGCGTTTTACAAATCCGGCTTCCACCCTGTTCCACCCACCCCCAGCATCGAATCAGCATCACCCCCAGAGGAATCGAACCCTCGTACCTCAGCTGTCTGTCTCGTGACAGCGCCACCATCACCAGCAGGTTCCCAAGAACGGTCATGACGATGATAGACGCCAGGAAGAAGGTCAGAACGATCGTCCCTAGGGGTTTAAAACTGTGCTCGCTCACCGCTTCATCAACTGAACTGGAGACAAACAAAAGCCATGATTACACCGAGGATTTGCAATTTGTCAATATGTGCTGAGCGCTTAAAAGACACGAACGCGGCTTTATGTTCTTCTGAGGATTAGAAATAAAGCTGCAATCATCAGGAGCTTCAATCAATCCATCGCCGGCAGACATAAAGCCCTCGGTTATTGGTCGTATTTCCTCTCTATTCGTGGAACTCCATATGCAAACAACCAGTTAGGTTTAAACGTTCGACAACGCGCTATATATATATATATTATTTTTTTTTTACGATATGTTTTTATTATTAACACCATAGCAGTACCAGGTCAGACCCCGCTGAGTCAGCAACGTGCTGGAAACATTCCTGAACGATTTCGGTCCAAATTGACATCGTTTCGTGTAGAAGCCGGTACACTGCGATCGTGAAAGGGTGCACACGGTCAGCGACGATACTCAGGTAGGCTGTGGGGTCTGAAAAACGCTCGGTTAGTATTAAGGGAGTATCCTGGGAGTGTGCCAAGACCATAGCCCTCACACCGTTACACCACCAGCACGATGGAACCGGGATTTCGTGCCGATGTCATGCCGACCATCCGAATGTCTCACGGCAGAAATCGAGACTCGCCAGACCAGAACGTGAACTGCAGCCTCAGTTGCCTGTCGCTGTGGCCCACCTGCTTCAAGGTACGATGCCTTGTTTGTTTGTCCGTTCCGCACAGCTGCGTCTCAAATGCTCAGACCGACAACCATGCCACCTTCAAAGTCGCCTCTCTTATCACTCTCTTTACACATCGAAAGCTGAAGACGAGCGAAACAAAAACCCACGACTGCTTACTCTTCTGCAGGGTCCGACGTCGTGGCCATCACTGGTCATCTGCATGGAGACAGTCAGATGGGGTTCCTCCACATAAAACTCTGCGGCGATGCTGCAAATGAAAAACACGACATGAATTCTCGCATGACTTCTAACGTCCGATACTCAAGCCTGCCCCGAGTGAGAGCGCCGGGACCAAATCGTTTCACAGCGTTTCAAAGGAACACTCATAATAACACTTGGCTCACTTCCCTTACATACTACTGACATCATGCTTTAGTGGGATATACTGTAACTCCCCACACGGGGAAGAGTAAAGAAGGCAAGCAGTGAAGGTTGAGGGACGTGTTCATGGGAAACTGGGAGAAGTTTTACTTGAGTTTAAACCAAGCGAGGTCGTAAAAAACCTTCCTGGAGGAGGCTTTGTGAGGGTTATGATGGGAGCCACCATCAGGTTGCAAACCTACAATGACGCCGTGATGTCACGTGCATTAAAATAGACTTTGAGGAGGCCTTTCATTTGACCTAACGCCAGAACGCAAGCACCTGGGGTTTCGCGGTCAGTCGAGACAAAAATGGAGCTTTTATCCCAGCAAAACAACAACCGCCATTTGAATCATTCTGTTTATAATGGTCTCGACAGTGATTCTTACCCCGAGAGCGAGACGCGGCCGACCATAAATGAGGTCCAGACTACTGCCTGCCGCCTCGGGAAAAAAAAAAGATTTGGCTTGCGTTTGAGCAACGAAAACCCGTCTGCGCCTGCTCGAAGCACAATAATGGTTCAGTGAGAATGGAATCGAGCTTTCGACATGAACTTTTGACGTTGAAACGCATAGGCTTCGGTAAGCACGATAGTCCGATCTAGGAAGACACGATTCTAAGAGTCTGGAGGATTTGAAGAGTCCCGGATCTGGTCAGGTGTACAGTGATGAAGCAAAGCGGCACAGATGTGACAATGACAGCGACACTTGGATTCCTTCATCGTTTTTACTTCAGGTAAAGGTTAGATTTGTCCATTAAGGGTGCCAGACGCTTACCCTAAAAATTTAAACCCATCTTTACCAAGGGTGCCAGCACGGCTCGGGCTCCGTTTATCCGCGAAAGGAGGAAAAACTGAAACGGAACAAAAGGTTTTCACCTGAAGGGTTCGCTCTCAAAACCGAGACTTCACAAGTCACCGAGATAGCGCTGTCGAAGAAAGAACGGAGTAAGCAGCCTTAGAAGGGACCGAGCTTATGAAACGTGACCCTGAATTCATCCTCCCGACCTTTTTACATTCTTAGTCTGAGAGAAAGCGCATTTATTCCTGCACTTAAAGCCATTCTCTGTGAATAGCAAAGCTGTCCAGGTTCTTCATGGATAATCGAAAAAGAAGCCAATGTTTTTCAGTCTATTCTTTTGCCAATTCTCAGACCTACTGACCCACATCGAGCGCGCATGCACGTTTATCTGTCGCATGAATCGCAGGCCAGATGGGGGTTACCCCAAAGGTCGGGCACAGAAGAAAGAAAGCATCTTGACACTCCTGATCTCCAGGCGCGAGCATCGAAGGGTGCACCGGTCGAGAAGCTTGGGCTAAGCAAACACATACGAGTGTGATGTGTTTGCCCAGCTGGAATTCAACCGAATGTGGAAATCTGCTGCTTCGTCACGATTTCTGCCGCTTTTTCTACTTTATATTTCGTACAAGTAAAGCACAGAAATTGTTTTCACCATTTATTAGACGGGAAATGATCAACATGAATATGTTCACACTCGTCTTTTCCGGGTCCTCCTACAGTCCAAGGACATGCCTTAGGTCAATTGGTGTCTCTAAAGTGCCCTGTCCAGGGTTTGTCCCGCCTCGCGCCCTGTGTCGCCACCTAGGCCCCCCGGCTGGCCTGACCGTTTTACGGTGGATGTGATCAGAACCCAAAACCTGTCCAGTAATTCTTGTTCGAACTCGCTTAAACTCGCTTAAACTAGCTTAAACGATTCAGCGATTCAAGCCTCGGCCCCCTGAACGAGAGAGAGAGAGAAAAAAAATCCCATCGAACGAACGATTCACGAAATGATTCACTGACCAAATGAGAAACGGATTCAAAGGCTGAGCTCCTGCTCAAAAAAAGGAGGGAAACGAATGATTGACTGAATTAAACACAGACCGATTCTTTCACTTAGTGACTCGTTTAGCCACTAATGTTGTTTTTTTACCTCCCAAGTGAGTTCATTAAGGATGATTAAACTGGATTTTATTTGCTGATATGTTCTGATGTAGCCCCTAGCTCCTTGACACGCCCTCATACACCTATTTGGATCAAAGGGACAGTTCATTCTGCAGTACCCAGAAGAAGCCTGAGAGAGCATCCACACGGCGTTCAGGCCGCCTGCTGAACGGTGCTGCTGCCTCCCGTTCACGTCCACGGTAAAAAGGTCAGGGCAGGTCCAACGGCGTCGGAAACATCTGTCCTGCTCTAAAAGGACGGCCGGTTTGCTGGAAGCAGATCAATAGTCCTGGGAAATGCATTTGGAGACGGCCGAGGTTCGAAGCGCGGCCGTTTCCTGAGCTCTCCTGTCTGACACGAGGTTAAGTGCAAATGGGCAGCAAATCACAAAAAAAAACAGGCTTTTATTTTCTGCTTCCAATCGACCGGGAACAAAATACAGGTGTGAAAATAGCTTCTTTCACATTTCACACAAGAAGCGCAGGAAGGGAGGTGGAAGCACCGAAAATGAACAGGAGAGGGGGGAAAAAAAAACATCACGGGTTCTAAGCATGACCAAGAAATGTCCACTCTTTTATTCAATAGATATGTGTTTATATATTTATATCTGCAATTCACACACACACACACACACAGTTAAACATCTGTAAGGACACAGCTGACAGCCGTATGCATTTGCAGTTTGTTTTGTACATTTTAGTTGTTCATTTTGCTTTTTAGTATATGAAATGAGCGTCTGAGATGATTTGATCAAAATAAATGATTAAAATGCTCTGACTCTGCTCCTGACTGTTTGTCTTTTTTTTTTTTTACAAAATCAGAAGCATTTATATCACACTGCTTTTTCTATTTCTATAAGTTTAGCTCAGCTTCCCCTAAAATTAAACGGGTACATTTGTGCAGTTGTGTTCACATTTCATCACTGCACCTGTTAGAACAGGACGAGTTCGTTCAGAATCAGTTACTTATCACAAATCAACTCATTTCATTAATTTCTCATCCATTCCTGTGGCTTTAATGCCGTAGATTAATAAATATATATATACTTTTTTAATTAAAATACGGTCTATTTTCTGTGGAGCGTTTGTTCGCTTCAGTGGGACGGTATGGTACAGTTATTTTTCCTAATCTCGACGGTCATTGGATAAACGCCACGATTTAGTCCCGCCCCCGGACACTTCAGCGTCTCTGGGAGTGAATAGAGCTGTGGGCGGGGCTTGGCTGGCCAGGGCGCTGAGCTTCTGCCTTGTGATTGGAGGATCAGTGGAAAGGCCGAATCCCGTTTTGATTGACAGCTTTTTTCACCGATTTTGTAAGAGAAGCCGAAAGACAAAATGGAAGCCATTTCTTGGTGAAATTGCTTGGTCATTTCCATCGTTCATTTCTGACACCGTAAATAAAGCACTAACAATATTCCCTTGTTTCAGTTTAACATCATTTGAGTTTAATATCGTCCCGTTAGTTCGTTGTTGGACACTTAAAGTCTCAGCTTTACAAACTCTTATGGTTAATGGTAACAATCGGAGCTCCATCTTAAATCTTACACCCGTTACCCAATGGACCAAGGTCATCTAAATCTATATCTATATATATGTACACATACACACACACACACACACACACATGTGTGAATATATAGCGAAAGATAAATAATATAAGAATTAAAGGTACAATAAGAAAAATATATAGAATTCTGAAGGAAGGATGCCGAATTGAAGTTCACGCTTGCTTGATGTCATGTGTTCCTTTCTTTACGTTTACTTTCCCGTTTGTCTAGGTAAACAAAGTAAATAAACATGTTAAAAAAAGCCTGTATACTGTCACTGTAACGGACACAGGTCTTAATCGTTTTCTGTTATATACTGGACTATAGTGAAGTATCCCTTAATTTATGTGAGCCGTGTATTCCGATCTAAACGGGGGATCCATCAAAGCCTGATCTTCACAACGCACGTTTGTGGAGAACAAAGGAGATTTCCGAGGAGCTCAGAAAAAGAGTTGTTGATGCACATCAGGCTGGAGAAGGTTACACATCCATCTCTTAAGAGTTTGTACTCTTTACCAGGTCCACAGTCCCAGGAGTGGTCGGCCAACTAAGAGCAAAGGTATGGTGTGCATGGCAGGGTTACAAGAAGAAAGCCACCGCTCCACCCACCCAGCCACCCACAGACACACACACACACACAAACACACACACACACATTTGTACCATTTGTACCAGAATTGTGGCAAATGGAAGCTATTTTGCGTATGGTTGAGACCCAAATAGAAATTCTTGAATGAATTAAGCGGTATTAGGTCTGGAGAAAGGAAAGCACTGCATTTCAGCATAGGAACCTTATCCCATCTGTGAAGCATAGTGGGGGTCGTATCACCGTTTAGGCCTGTGTTGCTGCATCTGGGTCAGGACGGCTTGCCATGATGGGTGCAATAAACGAATTCTGCATTACAGCGGCAAACTCTAAAGGGAAATATCAGGACGTCTGTCCATGTCCTGAATCTCAAGAGAGCACGTGTCATGTAGCAGGAGAACGACCCCGAAGCACAGAGGTCGTTCCACCAAAGAGCGGACAATAAAAAGAATAAAGTTCTTGTGTTTTTAGGTGAGCGCTCTGTACTACCACTCAGAAGGTTGCACGTTCAAGCTGGCCCCTTAAACACGGCCCTTTCATCGCTCAGATGGCGGTCTACTCAACGTCACATGATGTTAACATATCAAAACGTTCTGTAAACCGGGGGTTTAGGCAAGCAGGGAACAAATCCTAATGCATTATTTATCCGTCCTGGCTACGAGCCGGTGTGATCACGTCTCCGCTTGCACTCCAAATACTCTGAAATAATTAAGCACCAGTGCAGGTGTGTGGTCCCCCGGCAGCTCCAGGTCAGGACGGCGTATATCTCTGGAAGAACTGCTCTGTCGGAGACGAGGATGTCGGACTCGGAATCAACACACCCGTGGGGAAATAACTGGTCGTGATGAATAGCAAGTCATTTATGGAACCAATTAGAGGGATAAGCTTTAGAGTCGCATTTCCTACAATAACGGGCGGCCAAAAAAAATTATGAAAAAAAATCAATCCGGCGTCCAATAATCACATTTTCATTGCGGGCTTCAATACGGGCGGACATGAGAATTTTCCTACCAGCAGATTAATGATGCAAACACACGAGGAGAAAAAAAAAAAAAAAACAGTGACAAGTGCTCTGATAATCAAGTTTAACACCTTCCCACACAGCGCCTTTTTTTATTTCTGCGCCATCAGACCAGCAGAATGATTTCAGCTGCATTTACATTGAAATAAGTGACTTCAAATCCCCACAACAAACACAATAAGACGTTTACCTTTAAACGAGCTCCGTCCAGTTCGTCTAGTTGAACCTGGAGCCAGAAGGGATGCCAATCAGCATCAAGACTAGAGAACAAGTAACAGGCTAATATGGTGGTAATACGGGTATGCACCATGTAACATCCCCACCACGTTCTGAAACAGGACGCTGACCAAAATGGACACGGACCAGACATGACCATAGTCGCACCTCTTCTTGGGCAACTGTAAAGTAAATATAAAGGATAATTGCCAAAGAAAGCTGAGTGCAAAACATGTGAAAAGACATTAATGCTTCCCCCATCGTGCTGCACTTAAATTCCACGTTGCCGTAAGTATTCGGACGCTTTAATCGGTGCTCAGATGAAGCTCCTTTGGCAGTATTTTGGGGTTTGACGCCACAAGGGTTGCAACCCTGGGAATGAGGGCCAGTGCTGGACAGGCATTTTCAGGTTCGGATCAAGTCAGGGCTCTGGCTGGGCCACTCAAGGACATTAACAGATTTGTCCCTAAGGCACAGGGTTATTGTCTTGTTGGGCGCCGAACAGTCAGGCCAGTTGGAGGTCCGGATTAGGTTTTCATTAAGAATATCTCTGTACTTTGCTCCATTCAGCGTTCGGTCTCCCTGTCCCCCACCATGCTTCACTGTAGGTCTGGGATTGGGCAGGTGATGAGCAGTTCCTGGTTCCCTCCAGACAGGACGCTTAGATTCGAGGCCAAAAAGTTCAATCTTGGTTTCCTCAGACCAGAGAATCTTGTTTCTCGTAGCTAGGTGCTTTCATGCACCATCTCCTCATCCCGCAAACTGACCACTCGTGTCCCACAAGGGTCAGTGCTTGGTCCTCTTTTGTTCTCCCTTATATTTTCTCTGAGACCTTATGGAGACAGATGTGCGTCTTTCCAAATCATGTCCAACCACTTGAATTTTCCAAAGGTGGGTCTGATCTGAGGTGTGGAAACACTCCAAGGATGATCAAGAGTCACGGAAAATATTTAAAGTCTCAATACCGATGTCCATGCTAAATTTAAGTTGTTTTTTTTTTTTTCTTCAATATATTTGCAGCAATTTTGCACTTCTGGCATTACGGGCTAATGAGGGCAGAACTTGACTTATTTATTCGTTTATGTTTTTATGTTTTTTAAGGCCTCTGAATAACAAAATGTGCTCATTTAAAGGGTCTGACGACTTTCGGAATGCACTGTGAGTGATGTAGCCAGCACAGGGGGCTGTACTAATCCTATTAATCATAACATCATTTTTTGTAACATTATTACTATTTTAAAACATTTATGCATTTATGTGCACGTTTATTTACACTCCCAAAAAACACAACCATTTTAAAGTGTGGATTCACTTTCATGATTTATATTTTATATGTAATAGCTTCATATTAGGAGCGTTTTACACTATTAATAGAAACACTTAAAGACTTCATAAAGATTTCTAAAATGCTTGTGAAACAGAAAAAGAACTAACTTCAGGGTTTCTGTACTATTTTAAATGCTTTATA
>JAUZST010004731.1:0-41886 GCA_034779995.1 Parotocinclus haroldoi | reverse complement strand
TTTTCCCTGTGCTTGGTCAATAAAAGTAACATTCACTGACTTCCACAATGTTTTCTCTTCATTTCTTTGAGTGTTCCAGAAAGCCAACAAGTTGCACTTTGGAATGAACTTATTATTGTATCATGTTTTTGATCTGAGTCTGTTCTACAGAATGAAATGTCTGAATGAGTGCTCGTCCAAGACTGGTTATTCCATACTTTTTGCCAGGGGTTGTAGCAGTGGCAAAAACCCAGTCTATAGGATATTCTTGTTGGAATTGTGGGTGAAAGACAAAACTGATGGACACGAACCACTGGCGTGTTTCACGTTTATGGATATGGGCTTATGGGTTTTGTTCCCTACAAGAATTGCTTCTAAAGTCAATTTACGACAATTTTTGAAGTAATCCACAGGGAACTGCATAATGAACATATAGAGCAGAGTGGCAAGCAAGAGGCATTTGTTTACTTCTGCTCACAAGTTGCTTGGTACCCTTCAAGAAGGACTGCATGCAAGGTGTGATTCAAGCTGGAGGAGGTTCTGTGATGTTCTGGAGGTGTTGTGATGATGCAGAAATGAGCCTTTTATTTAAGGCGATAGTAGATTTGAACAACAATGGTCTGGCATTTTGGTCATTATCTTAGAGAGAAACATAACACTCATATCTATGTATTCCAAGAGGAAAATTCTAATTCTGTTGTGGCATTTTGGTCATTATCTTAGAGAGGAACATAATATTCATATCTCTGTGAGGACAAGAGGACAATTCTCACATTCACAGGGCTTCAACTGTGACTGATTGGCATGATGAACATTCAGGAGCAGTCACACATCTGGACTGGCCTGCTAAATCCCCAAAAGTCATAGATCTGAGGGACTACCTGAAACAACAACACTGAAGATTGATATGATCTACATCCAACTAGTCCGGTCCATGCCAAATGAAATGACAGTTGCAATTCATGTTTGTGGAGATTTTACACACTGTTAGGTACATGTCAGTCATGAGTGAGCTGATATCACATTGTTCATTCATTAAACTCAAATAGGGCAGCCTGCACATACAATCTCCCAAGAAGCCCCTAACACAAAGGCAATATATACTCACTGAAGCCAGTGTGTGACTATGATACGATCATGTTCTCACAAAAAAATTAAAATGAAAGATTAGCACTCACTGGATTTAAGCACATAATTTTCAGCCATGCACAGATGCACAGTAGAGGAACTCCATTCACAGACAGGGAAATCACTGTGTCTGTCAGGTACCCACAGACTGTGGGCATGTCTATTTTGTGCAGACAAAAACAGCTTGCTGTTTATTGGAGGGCGCACTGTTCATTTGACCCACCTTGATGCTTTTGTAATAATTGGTCAATCTCTCAAAAAGGTGGAATCTCATAACCATATGTCAGTCAGTAAATCAGGAAATTCTCAAGCTTCACTGCATTATTGTTGCCAAATCTTCTTACGTTATTTATATTGATACTATATACAGCTTAAAGAGCAATGTCTTATGAAGATGTGTCATTTAAAACTTCTTTACATTATCTACAACTAAAGCTCCAATGGAGGGATATAGGAAATGCCCTGCTATGACTGGTCAGTAAATGAAGAGGTAAATCCTACCAAATTCAAATTACTGTTCTATATTTAAAGAGGGTTTAAGGTAAAATATTCACTCTTCTTGTCATAATCGCTCAGAGAAAGATGACACCCGTAATGTAGGGAATTATCTGGGGGCATATCAGTTATCCTGGAACTGCTCCATAAGACAGTTACAGTCTGCGGGTCCTGGAGAGCTGGCCTGGCAGCTACTTAAGATTCCCTCCCAATCCCTGCTGTACTGCAGGCAGCTACAAGCATATTTTATGAATTAGCACAAACGTGTGCCTGCGCCACTGGTTGGGATTCTCCATCCTGATGCACTATGATGACCTACACCAGAAAATATTTGATGCACATGGGCTGTTAATGCTAATAGCAACAGCCTTTTTTAAGCATGAGAGGGTCTGTCTGCTAAAATGTTCCCTGATGTGGAGGTATTGGTAGCACTCTCTTGTCATAACAGTCTTTTTGTCTGTCCAGCTGACACTTTATTTCCTCTCTGTCGTTTATTGTTCTGTCACTATCAATCACTGGACCTCTTACACAAACCCAAGTGCACAAGAAAACAATAATGTCTTTATGTAGAAAGGCAAAAATGTTTCATGTTGGATAGTCTAGTGCTGACTCCTCATAATGCTTGTTCTATTCTGTGGCACTCATAAATGAATGAAATTGGAGCTGTGATTCCAATTATCCACCACATGGTGTCTGTTTACACCCGAAAATATTCAGTCCCAGTGGCTGAAAGCAAATGCACTATATGAAATGTATGTGTACTCCAAATGTCTAAAAAGTTGAACGAGATGCTATTTCTTATGATGCTTTGCCCCATATGTTAGCACAGCAGCTGAGTGTAGTGATTTACAAATAAAACAGCGCTGTTTTATTGTTCTTGGAAAGTGTCCAAATGCTAAGCAGCCATGACCATCATAGAAAAAACAACTTTCATTGATCTATCTATCTGTCTATTTTGTATTCTGTCTTTCTGCTTCTTGCCTGTTTTTAAATTACAGTACATTCTAGAGCGGGTTACATAATAACCAAAAATATTTAGACTAATTAATAAAGATCTGCAAATTCAGCTGTTTCTTCCTCTGATTCTATCACCATTGTATTATCTCAGACCTGTTTGTGCTTTTTTTGTATAAACCTAATGAACATAAAAGAGAATCTCATTCTCATTGTTATCCTGAAACATGAAGTGTCATTTGCAGGTCTCATGTTTAAGCTCACTGGTTTCACACAAATACCAATACATTACCCTACACATTGCACGCTTAATCATAGCACTTAATTTTTAAGTTGTTTTTTTTTACCCAGAAAGAATGTTTGAAGCAATAAATGTATTGTTTTTCTTAATGATATTCCAATAGCAAATTAGCATTTCTATGATTGGAAGACACATGACTAGTAACTAAAGATCGCTCACTTAAATACATCAGTAATGTCTAAAGCTAGCCGCTCTCTTCTGTTTTTCATACTTAATACAACAGATATACAAACACTGTAAACCCACACTTCAAGTTTAACATCATTGTGTATAGCTTAACAGACAGACAAATATGCACAGCTAAAGCAGCCGATCTGTGTCTTGATCAGAGCAGTGATAGGAAAGTAGAATGGATAATGACTGTGATGGCATGGAGAGAAGATGATGTGTAACACTATATAACCCTGCTTAACAATACACCACAAACAAATTGAATTCCCGTGTAATGGCATAGACATTACCATGTGGTTCATCATTGCTAGAGGCTCGGAAAATAACAAATAAATGGAAGTTATCACACACAATTATATGGATTTTCCACGTGATATCAATATCTCAAACAGAACAGGCCAGTGAAGGAAGATTTAACCTAGGAAATGGCAGCTATTTGTGATACTTTTTTACAAATACTTGTGAGACTTTTCAAATGTAACACAATACAGTGATACAGTGTCTGAATTGCTTCTAGTTGGTGTGTATTGCAAACATGTATAAATCATGATAGTATAAAATTGCACAGTGCTTCTTCTCTTCTCTTTGGTCATCTAATCATCCAGAGTTGGCTAAAAGTGATACACATGAAAATACTGTCATAACCCATGTATATATCCAGAGAATTTATATTGCTATAATTTATGGATCATAATATTTACAGGGTGTGTTCCTGCCTCACACCCTAGGCCCCAGCTTTCTCAAATCCCAACTAGGATTACATGAATAATACAATGAATAAATAAATGAATGAATGGTCACATGTAGAAATATTTTTAAAATAAAAACACCTTACTGGATGAGAGTAGTCGATTAAGCAAATCTCACAGTTTAAAAACAAATATTTATTTATTTATTTATTTATTTAATTGTAACTGCTTAAATCTACACCAAAACACCAATTAAACCACAGTTATTAGATGGTAGATACTTTGTGAATCCCTTTAGGTGCTTCAGCTATAGCTCACACAATAAACTGAGCTTGGCTTTTTAATATATGGATCCCTGCTGAAATATATGAACAATGTTAAATATAAGTCCGTGTTACAGTAAAAAAATGGCTGTCATGCATGTCGTGAATACTGTAGGTTACAATGTTTCATTTACTGTTTGTAGATTTTGTATATTTTTAGCTTTAGTGTTTTTCAGTAGTTTCTTAGCTTGCATGTTGTGCTTAATGTAACCACAATCAACCAAATCAATTTGTTTTGCCTCACACCAACACTTCTTTTTTTACTTAAATAAAATGCATTTAGTGGTCAACGTGGATCACTCAGTTTAAAAAGCATGCAAGCTAAACTATTTTGTTAATTTTTGTAAACACTGACATGTCGTGAGCAATAAAGGTAGTCTTGAATGTAGCTACCTATAGCTCTGCTTTAGGTTCCCACTGAACCTGAATGCAAAAGCCTTCAGGAAGATCTGGAATCTGGAATTCCAGATCCAGAATTTCTTGCTCACATATCCCAGTTGGCTAGTGGAATACAGTTGTAATAAAGATACTTAAGAGGTATATCTGACAAAGTATATTTGTACTTTAATATTGTGCCTCCTCCTTTCTATTATCAAATTTAGTTAAGCGATATCGTTGGCAGTAGAGAGGGAAACTGAGTAAAACTACTTTAGACAAAATACCCGACATTTTCTACACTTCTGGTAAAACATATTAACTATGAACAAGGCTGAGAACAGATGATTGGCTATAATGGGTATTATGAAATGGGAATAAATAGACATAGCGACTAGACAGACCAAAGTGCTCTCTGAATTGGGACCAGGTCTTTGTGGAATGTGATACCACAGGATTCTGGCAGCACTGGGGAATTTGTAAAGGCTGAGATGGGCAAAAGCACACATGTTGTCAGGCAGCAATATCAGAAGCAGATGCCTTGTATCACCAATATTATAAACCTTTGTTGTTACTTGCCCAAATATGGATATTGTATACAGTTATACTAGGATTAATCTGACCTTGAACATTTTCTCAGTATGAACCCAAGTTCTATGGTTAATATGGAAAGAGTCTCTGGCTTCCTTGATCTCTCTCTTGCTAGCTGTAACAAAGTTGTCTGGATAATAGATTCAATGTATATGGAAATTCCTGACCCCTTGCGCATTGTCTGTGTATGTTTTGACAAACCCAAGAGTTAGTTCATGCCATGATTAAGCAGTGTGAGATCTCTTAAAGTGCCTATCTCTCAGTTCAAGTCACCTGGGTTTATATGAGCACAAAAAGAGTATTCTGTAGAGTAAAACCCTGTTTCTATCCACTGTCTCATTAAGGAGAGAGAAGAGACAGTAAGAATATAGAGTGGATAGGGTTTTCAGTTTATTCGAATGTTTTTTCCAGATAGAAGGAGATGAACAATCAGGTTCTGACAGGTCTGTGGAGCTCCAGAGCAATTTGGAAATACCTCATGTTCAGTGCCTACAGTATAAATTGCTCTTGGGTCTATTTGAATAATTCAAATGGTGTTTCTGACCTTTTTTTCAGTGGTAACTGACCTTTTTAGTTGGTCTGGTGAAATTGTTAAGAATATTCAGGAATCTTATTCTTCGGTGGAATCGGCATTATTTTAATTCCACATGCTTGTCATTTCTATTACTACTTCTATTACCCTTTTGCTTTTTGAGTGTTTAATATTTGCAATTCATTTATAAATACTGCTATAATTCATTTTAGCTAAATATCAGTTAACTAAAATATTGAAGGATTACTTGCTGGCAGAAAGCAAAATATTACTTTTCTGTTCCATATGGTTTACCTATTATTAAAAGGGTTGCTGCATTGAGACCTTGAAGTGAAACACACTTTTTTATTGAACCAGTAGTGATGAAAATTTTAATCACTACTGTTAAATAAATAATTGTTCTTTAGTTACAAAACGGCTTATCCTGCAGAAAAGTGTGAGATAAAATATTAAATAAAATTACATTACTTAATAACAAATAACAATGAACTTAAAATTAATTAACTTAAATAACAAAAATAAAACTTTTACTGAGCTTTAAATCATATATTTATCTCTTACATTACCATACTTTTATCTTTGATCTCAATATTGAGTGCCTTTGATTACCTTTTTCTACATGGACTTGTAGAAATTTTAATTATCCCTTATTTCTCCCATTATGTGGCCAGTCAAATGTTGTGGGTAGCAGCTTGAGAGGTCCGTTGCTTCACTGTATAACTGATCGTGGTTGGAAAATTGGACTACTAATTTTATGCACAATGACATAAATTTGGAGTTTGTTTAAAAACACTAATCCAATGCTTCATATTCCATGTTAGGCATTATATTCTTTGCGTTCAGAATAGAACAAAAATATGGTGCCTCTTACCGCTTAAATAGTACATGAACTATAAAAGGTGGTTGCATATGTATTCAGAAAGAGGGCGTGAAAAGCTACTACATAGACATTTCTGAATATGACCTCATGATGCATCTGGCTGTTAACACACAGACATACGAAAGGCAATACTGAAACAGTCCCAAGCTAAGATGGTGAAAGTGGCGTAGCCAGCATTCACAGTCTGCAATATGTCTCGCAGGGTATTACTACCCAAACTAAAAATATTTCAGTGATGGCCACCTTGTGGCACGATATCTCTGAGGGAGAAAAACAACTTTGATTTTACTTCTAGGGTTTCTTGTGGCCTGGCTCATAGCAGCTGGAAATTATCTAGGGAAAAAGCAAAGTCTTAGGAAAATAACTTTAGAACTTTAAGTAGCTCCCTGGTGCAAGCAGAATATATTCATGGAAACATATAATCAAATACACTATACAGTGTTTTCATACAGGTGGATTTTCTAAAAAACATATCTCTCACATTTTCTGCACTGCAAGCTGTAGGAAGGAATGGTTGGTTTCCCTCTTGCTCTCTGGAGTGTACATTTCTCATCATCAAAGATACTTATTTTGCCCATTATCAGTCACAAACAGTAAATACAAAGAAAGTGCAAACAAAATTATTAGCACAGGTTTTTGAACAAATATCCTTCCATCTAATTATATTTTCTCATTAAACATCCCTGCGTTTATTCAGCAATCAAAAAGTCTACATTCTTTGTGGAGTCGCTGGAAAAAGAAAAATCTGCTGCCCCATTATCCATTTCCTTTTTCCCTCTCACTGAAAAATCATTTCGAATATCCACACAAAAATGTCTCATTTGGAAAGATTGAGAAAGCACTCATACTCACACTGAAAGTTTCCATTATTGTTAAGTCATTTGTTCAAAATGTATATATTTATGAGAACAAGATTATAGCATTTATAGAAAAAGGGGAACATTTGCAGTCATACGGCTTATTTGGCAGTTCTTGCTCTGATAAAAATGTTAAATGGTTTGTTCTGCACTTTTGACAGACTGCACCCTTAATAAGTGAATAAAGATTTCTGTATGAATCAACTACTACCAAGCTTTATATTTATATTATATTATATTTAGATTTTTTGTGATAATTGCAGTCTTTATGAAATCATTGCCTTTTCATTTTTGTTTCCAATCAAATTGTATATATATATATATATATATATATATATATATATATCAATTTGCTTTAAAAAAACTGTTTAAAGAGATTAAACAGATTAAAGAGTTCATGCAGTTATTATTGTTATCGTTAATAACAGTAACAACAACAAAGCAATAATAATAATAATAATAATAATGCAATTATGTATTTACTCATTTAATTTAGACACTTACATAGGTTAACGTTAAAAGGTCAAATGTATTTAACGTAAACCTTTTTTTTTCTAAACCTCAAGCATTAACAAATTATAGACCACTAATACTAGTACTAGTACTTTTTCGATATAATTTTAAAATAAAGCAGAAATCCTGGCTTCTTAATGGTTGTTTGGGGTTATCTGCAAGGATCTAAAGAGGTTGCAGGGTGTTAACAGTTTTTACTGGTACATTACAGAGAAAATGTGTACTTGGTAGGTACTTAATATGTAAAGAAATAATGTTAATAACATAATGTTTTTTTCCCAATTGTGAGTTAGTCTACAGCATGTGTTGCCATTTGTAGTGTGCAATCAATTTTAGCCTTTCTGCATTATAACCAAAATGATTTCAAGAAGGTGTATTAAAACTGCTGTCACCATTTTTATATTGTATATACTTCTTCGCTGGTTACTCTAGTGCTATGTTCATATGTGCTAGTCATCTATGTTCATTATATAATTTAGATCCGTATCATTTATTCACATTTATTTGAAATCTGAATGTTTGAAATCAATGCATACTTGGTAAGTAATTATTATTGAAGCTATATAATACTAATTAATATTTCAATATCATCAACTTAAAAACACAATTGTCTGTCCTCTGAACTTATTAAAGGTTGTCCCATAAGACCAACGTTGCAAAGGTGTATTTGATGGTTTCTTGTTTTCTATAATTATGTATTTATGGGGTTTTTGAATATTTTCTTACAATTAAAATTTAAATAAATAAATGCATACATTAAAGACTTGTCTGTAGGTTTATCTAAGTGTCCTATTTTCTTTTAATTGCAGTCACTAACTTCTATTTCATAGCACAATCCAAATCTGAAATGATTACCACAGTTTGCAAAGACAAAAAAAGGGGGGAAAATTTTAAGCAACAATTGCCATGTGCGAAGGTTTAGGCACCTTATCGGATGATCCACCAGTCTTCCAGGCTATATAAGGTCTCTGACTTTGTTAATGGGAGTTTTTTTTAATTACAAAAATGTATGACGTTTAATGCGATGCCTTCAGAGGTTGCGTTAACTTATTTTCCTCTAGGAACATTTTTGATGAGCATGCTCTGAGGCATTGTGAATAGTTCCCGGAACAGTGCAGCAGACATAAGGTGGGTCGCTGGCCCTTTAAGAGCGCGCGCTCTGGGGTGGCGCTTCACTTCGCCACTGCTTCTTGATATTTATAGTGTTGGTGTCTTGAAACTGACGTAATGCCTGGAGTCTGAGGTCCTGACATGCGATAACGTTTCTGATAAAGATCATTGCTACAAAATTAACATTTTCTTTATAACCAGTCAGACTCGGACATTTATTTTCCATATATTATTAAACACAGTCACCCAGATCTCACGTGCACAGGAGCAGTTCGTAATCTTACATCCCCACAAGTCAAAAGAGAAATCATTCCCGAGATCAACAAACAAACACAAAGACGGTGTCACGGTGCACGTGAAAAGGGCCACCATCTTTCAAAGGCACATGCAATTTAATCAACAGGTAAGGCGGAAAAAAACAGATCAATGGGCTAGTTTCTTTTCATGGCGAATGTTATGTAATGGTAGAGAAGGCTAATGGGATTTAGTGAAATCAGTGGCTAGCAGCTAGTCACAGACAAGCGGAGCGGCTGCTTGCCTTTCAGACGGCGCTGAGCTTTTTATTGGGTCAAACGCGTGAGAAATTACGCCGGGCTCCTCTTTAGCAGGAGCAGCAACAGCAGCAGCGGCAGCGAGGTCACGTTCAGGCACGAGGAAGAAAACAACATGATATCCAGTAGGTTTGATTGCTTCTTTACTTCTGATTTGTGCCGTTGCTGCGCTTTTTTGCGTGTACGGTAACCGATACAGGATAGACGGAGCACCGGTCAATGGAGGTACTTTATACGTGAATATGCCGTGATGCTTTCTATAACTATACGATGTGCATGGTTTGCGCCGCAGCCCGTATTGTTTGAGTACACTCACGGTGTAACGGGTGGTCAAATGTTCTTACTGGTGTGAATTAAATAGTCAGATCAGTTTAATATAAGTGTTTTTTGGGGTAAGTTATCGTTTGGCGCTTGAGTTAAGAAACTTTCCGTGACTGATGTACGATAAGAAAGAGCGTAGGCATGGCAACGTGTTCTAGCAGCGAGACCATTTGGCCGAAACGCCAATGCGTTTTATTTATATAGAGGAAAAAGAACGACGCATTTCGTTTTACGTACTTACGTATTTTGGTTTTATTGCTGCAAAGTATTTTTTGTAATTCGTCTTTGCGCGGTTATTCCAGACTTTGGAGGCGACGGAGAAGTTTTCTAAACTTTATGAATGGCGGTTTTTATGTGTTTCTATAAAATAACCCTTTACAAATAGCACATGGCTGACAGCATGCTTTGCTTTTTATATAGTCTCTTGTCTACTTTAAAAGCGTACACTGTACTGTTCACAAATTCTCCAATTTTTTTTTAAACTTAGTGAGTGCTTCAGAATGGCTGTGTAGCTACCCCATCTCAGGTATGAAAGTTAGTTTTCACTGGTGGCACTTCCAGCTGTTTAGTTTAGTTTAGTTTAGTATACATTTTTTTAATTATTAGTAAATTGCATTTTTTCATATGAGGTACATAATTTAACAACCTAAACCTTACATTCCAGTAAGTTATCTTTCTGATACTGATGATTCAACTTTAACTTTGCTTAAAGGTGTCCCTTTGGTTGACTTCCATGGCCTTAAAGCATATAGTAGTACAGTAATGTGTAAGTGGGTGAGAAAATGTTTTACTTTAACTTCAGATAAAAATCACCCGCCTTTTCACTTTAACTCGCACCTCTGAAGCAGAACCCACATCTAATTCTCATGACACAAAATTCCCAGGCTGCTTCCAGTAGACGGGCCATGATGTTTCCTGTAAGCCGAGAAAGCGACCGCTCTCAGGCGGTCTGGAAATGATGTGCCCTGGGCCTGCTGCAAGGCTGCTTTCTTGTCAGTGAAAGTTTCTTAATGACAAAGGCCTGTGAAAACCAATGCTGCTCATCATTCGGAGAGGAGAAGAGAGACTCACAAGTGTAAACAAAAGTTTCAGATAGCGTCAGCGAGGAGCCTCTGCTGTGTCATCGGTATTGTTCTGCAGTCACAGCTGTGGCAGCTTCAGATGTGCATACGAAACTTTCGTTATTCAATGAAAAAGATTTTCTTTTAATCACCTTGTTTCTTATATATATAAATCTATAAATCTATAATCTATAAATCGACTGCCATTGAATTACTGTTAATGGGGTATATGATACTGAACCTTATTTTAAATACACGTTTGTATCCATTTTGATGATGTTCAATTGTGTGTTAAGGTTCTCTTTTTGGTTGGCATTTGGAAGAAATGGATAAATTCTGTGTGGGTTGTCTGATAAGGGTTGTTTGAAGTGATTGAAAAGGTTGAGGTAGGTTTCAAATGTAAATGGGCACGCATCTGTGAACCCTTTGGGCGGGATGCAATAGATCAGCGCTGCTTAGTGTGGAACTTTTACGGCTGACAGATGAATTTGGGCCTCGGAGCTTGGAGAAAGCACCAGCAGGGGGGCATGCATTTGTTCTATACGGCTTTTGAGGTCCACAACTACTTCTTTTTGGACTCGCTTCTTATCACAGCAAGATGAGCCTCACACTCTTGTCTCTTCCCTGCAGATTCATGTGTATGCTGTTGAATGAGAAGGCTATTGAGAGAAACGTTTGAGGAGTTTTTTTTTTCTGAAACAGGTACAATTGGCCTTTTAAGTCTGTGTCTTGACAGCGAGAAAATACAAATTAAGCTTCTTAATCCAGCCTGTTTTTTCCAGTTTGACAAGGGGCCGTAAGTGTCTGTTATATGTTATACGTTGAATGATTAAAAACGTTTTTATTAAGTATTTGCACGCTGTCATAAAAGTAGATTTTGTGCACAAATGGTGCACTTGTGGATTAATTCGTTATAAGCATATAAAGATCATTAATTCAGATATAATTATTGAAAAGTTGTTTTGGGAGATTTACATTTTATGACTTCAAATGTTCCCCGCTCCCATCTTAAACATATTAGTACCCTTTAAATCTGCTTTGGGCTTTCACATAAAACTTTTTTATGTCCGTTAACAGTGAGTTTGTGGTATGATGGGCAAAGTACAGCAGTGGTAACAAAATTCAGAAAACCAAGTTTTTATTCCAAAACTTTAAACCAGTCCTTGTTTCTTTTAGAGAAATATTTTTTTCCTTTAAGAATCGAAATGTCTTTGTGCTGAGGTTACAGTATTTAGATAAAAGTTTATGGAAACGTGATTATCTATATTTTTCTAAAAATTTATAATGTAAGAAATGTTTATAACTATAAATTGGTTTTGTTCGCTAAGAAGAAACAAAGTGAGAGCATCATTCCTATTTTTTTTCTACGTCAATAGGATTGTTTTCTTAATTTAAATTCAGTGTTGCTCAGAGTTTTCTATCTATGTGAGGTTAACATAGTTTTGTGACAGCGGTGACATTATTTTGTGTAATGTATCAGCATAGAAACTAGCGGTTCGATGTAAGGATTCTGCAAGTAACTCTTAGGGAGACGAATAAGGAGAGTTTGCTTTCGTCACTTGCACTGTTTTTGATTCAAGCAATTGCTGTATAGTAATAATATGAAATATAGATTTGTTTTTCATTGTAGTTTAGTATTATTAACACATTATCAAATTCAATTCAATAAACTAGTTTAAATCGGAAAAGCACATTTGATACTTTGATTTCCGAGTTATTGTCAAATGTTTAAAAGTGTAGCTGCTTTGTGTTTTTCTGCTGCTGGAAATTAGTTGTGTAGCTTCTTATTTGCATTTTTCTGTTTATGCATCGTTGCATCGAGGATGACTTTAAAAGTTAAGATCAGAAATTTTTTACCTTATTATCTGAATGCTTAGTATGATGTGACTGTTCTAGCAATTTCATACTGATGTGTGTTGTTTAGTTAAAAGTAAAATGGCTTTTTGAGCTTACATCGAGTTTTATTGATATGGTCCATTAAAGTATACATGTAAACTTCATTTAAGAATTTTTCTTTTTAAACATTAGCAAACAGTGTTGTGACTAACTGGTAAGCAAAACTAAAATTAAGCTCGCCTGTTTGGTAATTATATTGCTTTCAGTAAATTTGTTTTCTTTGAGAGTTGATTTGAGAGGTGCCATGGATGGGTTGCCTCTCAATTGTGCTCCCGCTGTCAGTCTGGGAACTTAAAGAAAACATTGGGAAACTTTCAGAATTATCCGACACTACCCACTTCTTCTTTTCTTTGACTCTGCTGTGGCAGGTTTTGAGCCATCACTACACTACGCACAACCATAGCTTGTTTTGAATAGCGATGACTCAGTTTACCCTTCGCTACTCTTCTCTCCTCTATGGTTCCCTTACCACACGTTTGCAGTTTTTCTTTTCTCTCTCGTTCTTTTACACCCCTTCCCCCTGCAACCCCCCCCCCCCCCACCCCAACAAATTGTGGCTGAGTATTCCTTTTCCATCTGTGTGGTCTGGAGGCTTGTGTTGTGGCTATAGCATAGGCTTCTACATTGTTCAGGACAGGTTGGACAGAATGAGTCGAGTGAAGGAGGAGTTGGAGGGAGGACTGGAGGAGTTTTCCTTGAGAATGTTTGTTTTCCTGTTTCCAATTTGGTCAGCCAGAGGGCCTGTTCTGTCAGAGCTCCCATTCACAGAGCCTGCTGTGAGGATGCCTGACTACACCGTACACAACCATTCGCTCTCTTTGGATGTTTATTGCGGTCTCTGTGTTGCATTTATCACAATAGTATTTCAGTTTATCCAAAATTGTCCTCTGTTGCCGCTCCTATGGTAAACCCAATGGTAGGCCACAGCGATTTTCTTTCGTAGTTACAAGTTCTGGCAATGATGTGTATAGAATTACTTTATGCATGCATTTGTATGATAAATGAATAGCATGTTTCCACTAAAAGTGCTGGTAAGAAGATATATGTATGTGTCAAGAATGTTAAGTTTAATCTTTGTCTGTGTATGTGTGTTTGAAGCCAGGTTTTGCAGTGTCTGGGCAGAGCAGTGTGATGTGGCCCCTAGTCTCACCCAGGATAATCTGTGAGTGCCTCTGAAGAAAAGACAAAGGAAGTACGACAGTTTTTTTTTGTGAGCAACTTATGTGGAGACAGAGTGGTGCCATTTGACTCTGCTTGTGTTGATGGGAACGATGGAATAAATGGGAAGTCAGCATATGACATGGAATAAAGGATACCTCAAAGGCAGGCAAGAGGATTTGGATGTTCTGCTAGTGCTGATATCTGCCTCCCTGTGGAACTGGTGCTGATAATGCTCTAACCCAATGCTCAGCAGAGGTATGACACACCGTTACATTCTAGGAAAGTACGGTACTTTTACACTGTCTGCGTATGCATGTGTCAAAGACTGAACAGTGGCTTGCCGTAAGCAGTTTGTGCTGTAATTCCCAAGAGTGTAGCGCTAAAAGGTATCAGTAGTTATACTTGATGTAGCACTCATGTCCTTGACGTGAAAGTCTGTACATAAGCTTCGCCTAGATTTTTAATACTCGACCTAGTTATCTTCCAGGCTGTTAGGGAATGTTTGTAATGTCGTTGCTGTGAAGTCTCACTAACAGTTGTGTTTACTGCATGTAACTGTTCGTATTTCTTGACTGCCAGTATTTTTCTAACACAGTTACACAATGTGTATGATTTTCCGCTCTATACTGTGAACATGCCACGTATAAAACGATGCACATGTAGACTGGATATACTTTGGCATTTACTACATCCAATGACAACCATGAGAAATATATGTACGTCATTATTGTTGCCAGATTTGCAGTGCAGTAGCACAAATGCTGGCTCATATTAATTTCTTTCATAGCACACATTTTCAGATGGTTTCATGTCATTCATTATTAATTATACTAATTATACAGACACACCTGCTTTACAGGAGATTTACATCTGTGTTTGTATCTCCCTTTAGCTTAATGTAGGGTGTGTCAATTAAAACTAGCGAAATACATAAAAGCGCTCTTGCTAAATGACTCCAACCATCCACGGCTTTTGAACATGCATCAGAAGTTAGTGTTTAACCAGTAACGCAAAGGGCAAAAATCTTGAAAGCTAATCACCTAAGTTCTAAAAACAACCATGTATTATGTGGTCTGAGCCTTCAACCATGGTTTTTTGGTAAATAATGAAGGTATTGGATGACTGAACGGACTGCTTCTGTCCTGTGAGGATGTGCATATTAAATACCCTGTAACATCCATGGATTACAAGTGCCTTACTTTAACTCTGCAGAAAGAAAGGCTTTTCTGATGTGTCATGCGATTTCAGTAGATTAATATAATGTTAAACATATGCTACTTTTTCCAGACTGAGTTTTGGAGAAAATCTCTCTGTGCTTTCACACTTGTAATTATTTCTGTTCGTGACTGGGAACTATGCTTTAACTGCATGCTTTTGTTAAACCTTTTTTAAGTTGTGCAAGGATTCAAAGAGGAGATGTTAAGATTAACCTCCATGGATCCCTTTCACACAAAGTCTTCCAAAGTCTCCAAGGTCATAGGTCTCCTGGCATCTCTAGCTGCTAAGATGAGGGCCTAGAGGCCCCTGGTATGTTCAGCTGAATGGCTTTGTAATTTTTCCAATTGCCAAGTAGATAGTGATATTTTACCATCTATACAAGAGTTTTGTTTTAGGATTTAATGCATTTTCATGCGCTTGGTGGATGAATAACCCCAAAATCCATTGTTTTGGCTGCATGACATTCATATTTCCCATAGACTGACATTGCTAGTACTGTTAGTGGTTGGGGGTTAGGTTTGTAAAGTTTGGCTCATTTCCTTTTATTTCAGTTCTGGCAGTACTTGTTTAATAAATTTACCGGAATCTTTAGTTGTGGGAAACAGGAAACAGGAGGTGCCATAATATGTGTTATTACAAGACTGTCAAGTAGGGTACACTCTATTCTGCAGTACAGTGTGGAACTTCTGAAAATTAAACCTGAATACCCAGTTTACTGGCTTTGGATTGACTATTATAAAATACATGTTAACTATGCTAACTATGCTCATCATAATTATTACACATCTCCCATTATGTAATCATAATTTTCACTCATCATAATTCTGTGAGATTGCTGTGATAAATCATCAGCTTTCGTGCACTTTTATTATTATATTAATATATGGCATTATAATATTATTATAAATTATCAGTAACTTAATCAAGATAATGACATTTCTGTGGAATTATATTTACTCTCTGCAAGTATAGTAGCTGCCTATCAAACTAAAACTACTGTTGTGTACACTGCTTTATTTGTTGCAGTTCCTACAGAAGATTTGTCATTGCGTAATTACTTTGTATATTATATATAAATATAAGTATAGCTATATAAATAATGTATAGATATATAATGTTTTTTTATTCAATGACATATCTGTGTTTGTGTTCTTCATATAGTGTATTTCTATTAGTCCATTTAATTATTATATGATATACTGAGTGGCAAAAGGTTAACGTAACTGTTTACGTGTAACTGTTTGTAAGCTTAAATGTTATAGATGTAGCAGGCCTAATGTAATTCTGTAGCTCTGTGTATTTTGAGTACAGACTACACCCTTCCATATGTATTGTGGATCATATTTATTGGTTTTATAGCACCAATTAAATCGGCTGCTTAGGATTTGAAGCTCTTTTGTGGCGTAATACATATACAGCTACTCTATGTTTGCACTTTTAAAACTCCCGTTATGTGTTGAAAGAAAGTAAAGGATTTCCCAGTGAGCCAGTGGTATATGACCTATTAATAATAATTGTCAAGTTTAATGAATTTGACAGTTTGTACATATTCCATCTTTTGATGGGCTGTTGGAACGTTTGTTTTCTAAAACACAGTTACCAGGCCATTTCAGGCTACGTTTTTGAGCAGTTTGTGTCATGCTGTGCTGTTAAACACTCGCAATAGCAAGTACACTGTACATCAGACATTAGATGAACGTGTAGGAAATTGCTTAACAAATACATTCAGCTCTATTCTGTCTGACACAGTAGCTAAGAAACATCAGTCATATTAAAATCCTCTGTTATTTCATCTTTAGTGCACAAATGTGTGACCTTGGCTTTTAGACTTGATGGTGTTAATTGTTAGCGTGCTTAATGAAATTTGAGAGAAAGTAAATATGATATGAGTTATATAACGCAATAACTACAATGAGGACCAATGTTATATATTGGATGAAGTAAACATGCCGGAGAGTATCAGTCAGCATATTACTGACAACCTTCTCACACAACCCAAATCAACCATCTAGATGATAAAATTAGTTTTTGAACATAAAATGATCCATGATTGCTGAATGAATACAAGATCAATCAATACTTGTCATGTTCTGTTGGTTAACTGCATGCCTGTTGTTTTTCAGTGGACGGTTTCTGTTGCCAGTAACGTATAGCTGTGGCAAGATGCTCCTGAAGACAGGCTATAGGAAAGGGGGCTACACTTAGCAGAGCTGCAAAAACAAAACATTGCACTGTGATCATGAAGAAACAAAGTTTCTAAAAACCACATGTTCGCTAGTTGTATATTTTAAAAGGCAAAGTGCATTAATGAAGGTCTTCATTAGTGTCTCAAACCGAGAAAGAGCTGGTTTCTTTTTCATTTTCCCCTAACTTACTTTTTCCACTTCCAAAGAGTAGTTTTGACAAAGCGCACCCAACCACATTCTTCACATGTTCAGTGATTTCCGTACAGCATCAACTGCAATTCTGGTTCAAGACTCAGAACCCACACTGCACCCACTGTACTGTGTAACTGGCAATTTGGTGTCAACTCTTGGTTTTCTAAAAAGATGTGGATTGTGTTGGTTGTTGCAAAAGCTTTCATTTGAATTGCACAGTGAACAAGCAATTACCTTGATTAAACAGTCACTGGTTAGGACATTTGCATTTTCTGTTTCACCCTGTTGTTAGACACATCGTTGTAAGCCATTTGTACATGACTTTAACCTCCTTACAATGCTAACTGGAAGGTGCTTGATATATCCAGTCTATGTCTGGCAAGCACAGATCTCCCCCATTTGTTTAGCCTAAGTCCCAGAGGCTTGTCCCAAACACTAGCCCCCTTCTCCTGAGGCTATCAGATGTTTTCTCATGCTTGGAGGGCAATTTACAAATGTAGGTGTTGTTACAACACGAATGAGACAACAAACATCGTGTCAAACAGCAGTTTACCTTGCTGTAAGGATTGCATTGCTCTGCTGATCAAAAGGATTCATGTAGAAAGGTTTGATTTAATCCCTAGAAGGTTTTTGAGGTTATATTTTAAACGATAGATTCTTAACTATGCAGTGACAGAGTATACATTTAGATGTAAATTGTCATATACAATGGTAAGATTTGAGTTTTGTGATTGCAAGTGTGCTAGATGAGTGCGTGTGTCTGTTAGCAGTTCAGTTTGTCTTCGAGTTTCTTTTCTAACAAAGAATTAAACATATTTTAATAAGGAAAAGAGCAGCTAGTTCTCTAAATATTTTGACTTGTTATTGCTAAGCTCCCACAGACATGAGGCTAGCCATCTTTGGGCTTTTGCTTCCTCTCATAGCTATCAGATAGGCATCAGCCTAGAGGACAGGAAGCTCAGAGATGCGCAGCTTTATAAAATGCTACAGCAGAGGGCTGAATAGGACTATCCCTGTCTCCTGGTCTGAACTCTGCAGGCTGCACTTTGTCTCTGTCAGAAAGAGATGTAGAACAAGAAGCATGGCGGCCCTCCCTCCCCTTCTCTCCTCACTGAAGAGTTATGGGCTGTGGACCTGAGCTCAGAGCTGGTTCCCTGGCCATGGTGCTCACCCCACTCAGCACCTATTATGGTCAACGGGCCCAGGAACATGTCAGGTCCTGCTGCCTTTTTGATTCACCACTCGCCTCGGATTCTCTGTCGCGGTTCCCGGCCTTTTCTTCGTTGTGTCCCTAACTTTGAGATAGGAGATAAAATATCCATAAACAGCACTTGAAAGAGAATGTAAATGTTTATAGACTTCCTGCAAGACTTATCTGATATTGTTCTTACTTGTACGTCAAGGCATGTTGATTTCAAGGCAGACGGGACTGGTCAGAATCTGAGCCAAATGGTTTTAAGTGCTGCTGATTTTAAGTGGACAGTTGGATGGTGAAGGAGTAAGCTGGAGACACCAGGCTGGAAAGAATGCATAGACAATACAAGACCGATTCCTTTAGGCTCCCCAGTACGGCTGCCAGTGATCAGTAAAATGTCACTTTGCAAATATGGCTACCATTAAAAACTACTGGTTTTATGATTTGTGCAAGGAGATAAATTGCGCTTATTGTCTTATCTTTTTATCCTTTCATTACTTAGAGGAATTTCTGCATCAAGTTTTTATATACATTTCATGCATACATTACAGCATGTCAATCTTAACTCCTTGCCTTTTGTGTTCTTCAAAGGGCCCACTCAGTGGCCCTTTGTGATGTGGAGACTTTCCATGGATGTAGTGATTCTTGTAGCTATTTACTTCTACAGCTAACCTTAACTCCATTAACCTAAAGCCAATCTTGTGACTTTTTTTTTTAAAAGAAAATATCAGTTTCTTAAAAAAAAGCAAGTTTTCTGCAAGACATTTGGTCCCCACAGTGTTAACATGCCCATACATGCACGCACACACGCAATCTCTGTGTTCAAATGACTTGGGTAATAATCAGATTTGAACTTTGCATCCAACAATATTCAAGCAAAAATGATCTTTCGTTAACCTCTGTAAACCCTTAAGTAATGGCTGTTAGGTGCTGCATTTAATGCCGTGGTTGCCCGATCCCACAAATTAAAACTAAATAAATGGTCTAAGGACACTATTACAAATTTAGGGAAGTCTCTAAGAATAAAACAGACCTGTCAACTGTACTGAAGTCGTTGTACTGAAAAAAATGAGTTGGGGAACGAGCTGTCAAGCTTACCTGAGATGAGTTAATGACTTGGGTTGTTCCAGGATAAGCAAGACACTCATGCATGCTTTGTTATTACTGCCTTTTACGTTGTATAGCTCTGGGTGTGGCTGTTTTATCAAACATTCTAGGATGACTAATCACTTCTAGGACTACAAGGCATATGAAAGGGAAATCTTTGTACAAAGCAAATACTGGAATCTTGTAAAACCAGTGCTAAGCTCTTTATGCTCTGATATGCTGCACAACTCCTCTTAACGCTGAACGTTAGACATTGAAATCTGGTGCACTGACTTTTATAGTGTTGGTGTTGTGGACATGTTAGTAGCACGATGGTTTGAGATGCAAGCTAGATATGCTGTGTCCGATAACCACGAGTCATCTCTGTATCTCAATGTCTGTCAGTAGATACGTAGTGTATTTCCAAGGTCTTTTAACGGTCTTAGTTAAAAATCACAGCCAGATTTAAGGAACTCCAGTGTTTGTTGAGATGCAACCCACATCTCTATGATGCTGTGCAGACATTTTGCCTAAGGTTCTGATTGGGTGGGGACATATCTGGTTTCCTTGACTACTGTGTTTCTTCATCGGAGATCTAATCTCAACGGAAAAAAACACTGAAAACACGTAAGGTGAATCAGTAACTTGATCAGTATAATCAGAAATTACTCGCACTGACGCAAAGCCTCATCGCTTCTCACACACCCGCATGCACACACAGATCCACACATCCCTTCAGCTGTGTTTCCCTTCAATTCTGCAGCGCTGGGAGAAATGTTGAAGAACACTTCTTAAAAATTGTTTTTCTGCTGGGATGGAGATTTTTGCCATCGCTCTATTGCCATGCATTGTGCTGCGTCTCGCCATTAAGACAGGGATTGCAACATTCCCATGTGTTTCGTCTGCGTAGTCAGCTCTCATAGAGGACAGTGAAAAGTTTGCACTTCTTTTTAAACATTTAAGTTAAGTTATCAATTATTTAATTTTACTGAGACCAAAAAGGAAGTGACCTGGTAAAATATCAGAATCATGAACTCTTCACTAGTAAGAAAATGACCATTTGTTAATGTGATTTAACGTTTTTTTTCCTCCTTAACTGGCCAAACAGATTATTTTGTTTGCTCTGCTTGTTTGTCTTTGATTATTTAAGTGTCTGGAGTCTGAGTAAGATGTCAGTGTCTCCTTTAGAGAAACGCTCTGTCGCAATGCTTTGTGACTTTTACTCGGAGGGGAAATGCATCTGAGTCTGTGGTTTGATGTCAGTTTCACACTGTAGCTGCAAAGGCTCACTTTGAATTGTACCAAAATCTTTGCACCACAGCAGTGGAATCAGTGTGATTTGGATGTTTTGTTGACAAATGCCTACATTTGAACATTTCCCCCTTTGCCTATAGGCTGTTATCTTTGAAGGCTCGTTGAAGTGACGGCACGCTGTTCGTAATTAGCCATTTCCTCCTGGCTTGGACAGGGGAAGAGGTGGCAGCTCATAAACCCCCATTTACCATTTTACTCGCTAAATTGAATGAAGGAACAGAGAGATATGGTCCTGGGTTCAAGGCCAGTCTAAAAAATGTCTGCAAGTCCTTCACAGAAAAATTCAGTATCCTCATTGCTCTAGTAAAGTTCAAAGGCCGAGTGGGAGAATGGAAGTACCCAAGCAGAAGTGCTTTCCCATCAGCAGCACAGGGCAACATATTGAGCAATGTTCTGTTGCATCAATCTTTTCCTGTTGCTAAATTCTGGTGTTTTAGGTAGATGCTACATCTCCCTTTTCAAATATATGTACCGGAATAATATAGGATTATTGGGAATTGTTATAAGCGAATACCCTCATAAACTTTACACCCAAAATAGAGGCTACTAGAAGAATTAGTCAAGGCATCAAATAGGTCTTGTTTATTTTATGACAGTGATTTAAAAATAAATATGAATAAAACTTTTTCACAGAAAAAGTGCCCATATATCTTGAGTTTTCTGTATTTCCTTTGATCCTTTTTACGCGTTACCCTTTTATTTCTTTACACCCCCTTACACTCTGCATGGCATTAGCGGAAGTCTGTTATCTGCTGTTCTCTCGACAGCGCGTGATCCCTGGCCCAGACTGGCAGCTCCAGCCCTGTGATCACAGGAAGTGTAAGAGAACCAGTTGTTCCGTGTTGTCTCCGGTTGCAGGGTGCGCTGATTGAGTGCATAGAGGCCCCCATGCCTCCCCCAACCCCACTCACCTCATTCCCCAAGTGAAAGGCAGTTAGGTGGCTAGCAGCACAGGGAAAAGGGTGTAAAGGGTCGATTGAAAAGTGGCCCTTAAAATGACTGGCCTTTTAGTTTTTGCAATAATTACTACCCAGTTCATGGCAGACTTTGAACTGAATGAATTAGACAGGTAGTTGTGAAGGAGCGCATGGACGAGGTGACTGCGGTATCGTTCCTCTGACATCACGTGTCATATGAAAGGGTAGCATTGTTGCTGACCTGTGTAAACTAGCGAGGAAACTTTCTCCCCTGAATGCGAAGTCATTTTGAAGTGAATCTTTGTGAGACTTCTTGGTTGCGCCAGTGAAGTCACACTGTTGCTAAATGTACATAAAGTGCTGTGGAAATCACATTGATATTTCACCTTATCTGTATTCACATCATGGTGTTGTGGTTCATATATTCTAATGCTGGACTTTTGAAACAGTAGAGTGTAATACCAGTCATGTTTTCACAGTGACAGTGTGGTCTGTTATGCGATGGAGAGATATGTGTAATTTTGTGTGGTTTGTTTGTTTATTTGAACTTATTTAACATTGCTGTCTGCATCAATTGACATTTTACTGACAGGCCCAAGGTTACATTGATACAGAAGGTTTACACAGAGACTAGTTATATATTTAGCATTTTTGCATAATCAGAGTACCTGAAGTACATAAACACTGAATAGTTTGAGGAACTGAAAAATTACCTTAAGCAAACAAATTGATTATTATTTTACTCAATATAGTATGAACAAATGTGGCATGCGTATTTGTAACAATTAATTGCACTTTATTGTTTTAAATAAATGAAAAATAATTGTTCTGTTTTTATATATGGCTTAAAATATCTAATGCTTTTTTATTTACTGAGTGATAATTTTGAAATGTCATTATTTATAAATGTATTTTATTTCCCTCCTACATTTTACATGTAGCAATAACAAGTCTTATAACTGTTTTAGAATTGTTACAGAACTTTTGCTAAATAGAGATCAAAAGTTTTGTGTATCTATATGTAATGCTGCATGCAGGGAAATTTCTGAATTAGTGTGCATTCCACCTGCTATTTACATTTACAGTATTTAGCAGACGCCCTTATCCAGAGCGACTTACAAAAGTGCTGTAAGACATCAGTAACATAATATGTTCCTTATAATCAGAAATCTAAAAGAGAATACACTTCTGAAAGTGTAATAGTTGTATGGGTTTTTTAAGAGGGAGAAAGAGAAAGGTGAGGGTTTAATTGTTGTGATTGCGGTAGTTATGAATTTCTGTGTTGGATATTCACAGTGCTCTGTTTAGTTGTTCAGTTAGACGCATGTACGCTAAGTATCATTTGTAAATCAATAAAAAATAATTTAACTTAAGCTAATTTGCTCAACAATAAGTAAAACTCACCTTTTAAGTTTAGTGAGAAAATCATGATCACTTTTAGAGTACTATTGCTTAATATACAACCATACACATTAGGCATACTGTTTTCATTTAAAAAAAAAAAAAAAACCTCTAAGTTTCATATGTATAAAATGTATCCAATTGTGTTTAATTAGCCAAACCACTGTATTGAAGTTTAGGTAGGTGTTAGGCATCAAATTGATGGGTTTCCTCCAGGGTTACCCAGGAGAACAATACCAGGAGCATCTGTCAGCAGGTACTCACTAATGCTGACCATTCATTAAGAGATGCCGTCTCAGTACCAACAGTTTGTACAAAAGCTAAAGTTGCTGCAGGTACTTTGTTTCACATCCAACACATCTGCTTATCATATAATATACACTCAGTGGCCTGTTTTAGGTACACCTTGTTAGTAGTCAGTAGGGTCCTGTTTGCATTCAGAACGACCTTAATTCCTAGTGACATTGACTGAACAAGGTGCTGGAAACATTCCTCAAAGATTTTGGTCCATAATGACCTCATGGCATCATTCAGTCATTTAGATTTGTCAACTGAACATCCGTAGGTGCTTTTTGCACCAAACAGTTCTATAGACTAATTTGGAACCATCCCATGGGGAGCTCCATAAACATATTACATTTTTTTAGACTTGCGCAGATTTCACTAAAATCTTGTACCTCCTCTGTCATATTTTGGCATCAGTTAAGCCTGAACTTCATTGTCTGTCCTGTGACATTTGGCTCTGTTTTTTCCCAATTTTAAGGGCGAAATCTATTATTTATATGGCTACAGGTATGCAAGTATATTTAAACGTTGCAGTTTAGCTCAGTACAGGTGCTTGTATCAGAACCAAACACTATACACACGCATTACTGCATCTGGAACAAACACTGCAAACTCCAAATGACAGTAGCGGTCATTTGGAACTAGTTTGAGATGCTTTGTGATAGAGCACAGGAATCCTCCCATAAATCACTTTGAATCCGCTAGCTGGTGACTTTGTCTTTTTCTTACGTTCTTTGGTCCGATTAAGCGGAATTTTGGTCCAAATTAGCGAATAAAATTACACGTATATAATAGGATTTATTTCGGTACTTTAGGATTTGCTCCGAATAAGCGGTTGGTCCCATTAACCGGAATCGACTGTATTAAAATGAGTATATTATCATTGTGTGGATTATTGTTTCAATATGTATTTTTAGTAATATGGAATGCTGCCAATATTCATAGATGCTTGATGTGTTTCTGCCCACTTAAAGCTATAGAAACATGAAAGGTTACAGGTATACATTTGCTGAATAACACCAATCAGTAAGATGACCAGATTTTGTGAATGCAAACATGGATTTTGGCCATATCTGCACCACTGGGAATTATCAACCTATTGCTTTCATCACGATTTGTCATAACAAATTCCAGAGTGTTATGTACAAAGTGTTACAAATGTAATGTTCGACAGGGACAGGGTTAGGGTTAGGGAGCACTAGTTACTGTGTGTGATCTTCCTTTAGGGTTTGGAAGGAGTTAGGGGGGCCTTGTTTTACCCATGCTACTAAAGGCACAGTTTTTAGCATGCTGCCTCTGATCTGCATGTGAACTCATGAATAAACATGACTTGACTTGCTTGTGTTTTGGGTGAGAGAGAGGGCTGTTTCTTCCTTGCATTGAGCTCAATAACATGTCACACACAAGAAGTTAAAGAGAAGGAGTTAGTCACAGCATGCTCGTATTGAGACTAGTACCTCTTCCTTCTCGCTCAAGAATAATTCAAAACAGGTGTTAAGCATTAGGGGAAAATATTTTGTAAATTCAATTTAATTTGATTTGTCGATAAATTAGTTGTGACACTCTCCAACCATGTTTCTCCATACACTGCTACTGTCTCAATCTTCTGTTTGTACAGTTTCACCCCTTTCTGCGAAGTAGCAAATTTTGTTTAATTTAAAGCAATAGATCTTCCTGGGTCACAGACTTGGATTATTAGACTGTTTGATCTTATCTGTTTTTGCCCAACCTAAGCGTGTACTTGGCTGCCCATTTATGTGCTTGTGATATACATTTAAAGCTGGACATTTCCAACACAAACTCCCAATCATGGTCTGTTGTCTTTAGCTCACTTGACTTCAAAGGATGTGTGAGGCTTCAAATACTCTATAGAGGAAGGTGCATGTAGACAGGTAGTCAATATGTCAAACTTCACAGCTATTGCTGCCTGCTAAAAGTGCAGACTTAAAAGTGTGACTTGACCCGTATATTGTTTCACCTCACTTCTGGCTTTCACATTATTACATGATCAACAGTACATGATGCAGATATCAGTTACCTTGATTCAGTTACATCATGTTTGACATCGATGAAACTAAGGTCTCACTTTTGGTGCTTAGTTACTGCTTTGTCTATTAAAAACACTTTGAGCAACCAGAAAGAAATAAACTTTTCATGGATTATCACACGTGTAGGTGGCAATTAACTGTCCATCAGACAGTACACAGGAAGTAAACAGCGAGCATTTGATTAAAACGTTAAAAACAAGACATTGGCACAATGCACTCATTGCACACAATGCATCTTAAGAGTGGACGACTAGGGCAGGGCAATATAAAAACATATTCGCCCCTGCGATGTTACACTGGTGGATTGATGAATTGTAATTGAATATGAAAATTTGCTTCGATATTTAATTTTTTTTTAAATTGGTAAAACAATGTGTAATTAGAATGTTTTATCTATCATTTTTCTCGTTGGTTTTGAATATATAGATGATAGTGGGGGAAAGGAAGTCAAGGGTCAATGAAGTTGGGCTGCGCTAGATGAAGATTAATTGGCTTTCCATTGTGATGCGCTGTTTGTCAGTAAAATGTTAATTATTGATTTTGATCATTGTGATGTATTTTCATGCTTTTTACATGTTTGTGTGGAATTTTTATTTAATCTGATAAACAGTAATACAGACCATTTACATATACAGACTGTAGTCCATCTGTTCTGTACACACTTTTTAGTCTTCTTTACTTTGTCCTGTAATGGTGAGGACACTCAGGTACTATTCGGGTGGTGAATTATTCTCAGCACTGCAATGACTTTGATGTGGTGGTGGTGTGTTAGTGTGTTCTGCACCGGATGAGACACGCCAGTGTTTTTAAACACCTCAGTGTCACTCCTGGCTTGAAAATAGTCCACTTACCAGAAATGTCCAACCACTACCATCCCGTAGGCAGCATCCTGTAAACACTGATGAAGGATTTGAAGATAAGTAACACAAACTGTGCAACAACAGATGAACCATTATCTCTGACTTTACATCTGCAAGGTGGATAAATAAGGTGAATGTCTCTAATTAAGTGAACAGTGAGTGAAGTGTTTTACAACTTCAGCAGCACTGCTATCTGATCTATTCCTACCAGAACAACACGCACTAACACACCACCACGACATCAGTGTGGGTGGGATCCTGTGTCGGTCCTGAGCATTAGAGAACAGAGTAATGGGTAATAATAAAGAATGTAGTGCAACAAATGATTAATTGAAAAAACAATAAACTGAATTTTGTTGCTATGTTCTTGTCCTGTGCAATGACAATTTAAGCTAATTGATGTAAGATTATTCTATATATCTTTCTATATAGAGTAAATCAATATGGTCATTGGAACTGATAAATTGGACAGATTGTAGAAATGAGGATCTATACCTAATAAAATGATTGGTGAGTGTATTTTACAGTAGCAATTACATTATTGATGGTATACAATTTTTTATTATTTTTTTTACTAATTTATGTATTCATCTTACGGCCAACTCTTTGGACATTTTTGTTTCAGGTAATAATAATGCGACTAACGTAATATGAAGCACCTGTCCAACCATCTAAAAGCATACATAATGCTCAAAAATAGGGGCTATTTCAATATGAAATGTCCCATAATTATATTTCCCCTAATTTTTGTGAGCAGTGCATAAGGTTTTGTGGCTCAGTTTCAGGAAAAATGTTTTATTTTCTGGACATGATATTAAATTTATTCTCTTGGTAAGTATTTTTTTCCCTCTTGGATTGAGATGTGAATTTTTGGAACGTTTGGTGTTGTGCAGATTGGGGATTCAGAACGACTTCGTGGAGACTTTGGCAGTCTGGTCTCTTTTAAAGGCCTCAGAATTACAGTGTTGTGGTTGCATTATTCTTTTCCACTCTCTGTCAATGGGTGGAAATTAGCATAAACTCTTCTATAGATTCTGTGAACTATGTTCTTTGCTGCATTTTCTCTCTCTCCCTCCCTCTCTCTCTCTCTCTCTCTCTCTCTCTCTCTCTCTCTCTCTCTCGTGTTTGACTAAATGTGCATAAAGGAACAGAAATATCTGACATTTTGATTGTACTTAAGTTTACAAAAACATTAACTTTTTAATGGAGCCACAAAATTTGCTGTAGGTCACTGAGGTTCAGATATGGGAGGGGGATGTGTAGCGTAATGTTATGTCTACTGAGAAAAAGGTAGAGTGAGGGACAGCGGAGTGTTGTCTCCTTGCAGGCATGTCCAGTGAAATTCCTGGAAGCTATTTTTGTCTCTAAAGTGACTAGGTATCGTCCTCAGTGCTTGTTTACTTTATTGGCTATAGCACTCCATTTCTTTATTAGATTTCCCTCTCTCTTGGGGAGATGTTGCTCTTTTTGAAGCTGCCAAAGCCTAATTAGTAGAGACACTTTGTGGATATCTTGGTAGCAGTCTTCTGTTAGGCCTGTGTATAAATGACTCAGCAGCATTAGCAAACAGAATTACTTAAAGGGAAAGTTCCCACCATAACACACATCATTTTTATTAGCAGCAAAATTGTACACACATTTCACAATGACTTTGCATACAATGCATATAACTACTTTTGCAACACAATATGATATTTGTCAACAATGCAGATAAAAGTAAGATTGTTAAATACCATTTAAATACTGAGCCCAAATATGGTGTTGTCCATTCGAGGCACATTTTGCTTTTTCCCTGTCTGTATGGTTTGCGTTTTGATCAGCCTTAACTGCAGTTTTTTGTCCCGGTTCAATTCTGATCTTGCACACTTCAGGTGCTGTGTGTGTTAGGTTAATTGGGCACTATAAATTGAACCAGAATATTGGTTTGTGTCTGATTAGTGTTGATGTAGCTGTTATAATATGCAACCGTAGACAGGCTTAGTATGTGATTTTGCTGGTAAGGAAGAGCAGCAGATTATTGACAAATAAAGTTATTTAGAAATAAATGTCTGACCATTTAATTTCCGTAATAACTATATATACATTAATCGTAATGTAGATTAGTTTTTTGCCGAAATGTCAAAACTGTTATCAAATTGTTCCCTATGTTACATAAAATAACATTATATTTGAAGCATCATTTAAAATAAAATAAAAAACAGATTTTATGTCTAATCTTGCTTTTATTTTTGTCTCATTACTGAAATTATTTTTGTTTTTAGAGATGCAATGATTGATCATGCAGTGGTCAGAATTAGGCTTTTTTTTTTTTTTTTTAACCAGTTCTGTCCTGGAGACGTAGACATTTACATTACATGACGCAGACAGTGGCACAAACCCAGCCATACACAAACGGCATACCGCTTGCACTAACTTGAAATCAGTTCATGTGTGTGGAGTCAGCGAGCCATATGGTTAAAAAAAAAAATCGAAATCAGAAAGGAAATTACAGATTATATCACTAGTATTTAGAATGAATTTTTTTTAACCAGCAAAGTAACCTTCTTGGCATACTTAATGAAATGTGTACATAGAATCAAAGAGGGCATTTTCTTTACAGGACTATGTGGTTATCTGTACGCTCTGAAACAATGAAAGAACAGTGCGAGATCGGCAGTTTTGAGGCATAGTGATTGTCTTTTTTATATGTGGGAAGGCCGCTAATGCTAATGAATAGCAGCCTGTTTATCTAAGATCTTGCCTATGTGTTTGCCATAGAACCTACTCATGCTCGTAGGATTACTGCTCAGACATTAATGTGATTTATTCCTAATGCTCCAAATGAGATTAAACACCAGAGGGAGACAGAATGGGCGACCCAGAGTCCTGTTGTACTGCAGACTGTGTGGCAGTGACATCATGAAAGATGGGGAGGGTTAATAACGAAGACATTGGCAATAGGGATTGGCAATAGACCACTTTTATGACATTGTATTCTTAGACGTTACCACACTCACATGGTATGCTAAACTAACTAGAGAGGGGCCAATCACCATGTGTCCTGCTGAGTACACCATTGTTTGAAGAGGGAAAAGATGTCTGTTGAATTTAAATTATTTTTTTTGTATTATTAGCTCTATTCCTTTCACATTGAGCAATTTCCAGGAAGTATTGTAAATCAGAAACTGTGGATATTTTATGAGGTAATGGATTGTAATAGTGGTTTTATTATGAGCTGAACTGAGACTACGTCGAAGTCTGTATCTGCAGACTGGGAATGGGATTAATACTCATGCTCATACATGATCTTGTTGAGGCATGAAAACTAAAGTAATAGGATATATGTTAGCCCAAAGCTGGTGCTTTTGCCTTCTCTGGCATTGTTTTTGGAAACCAAATGTGAGGAGGAACATGTGCTGCTCACAAAAATCAGGAGATATTTCGTTATATTATCCTAATTTTTGTGAGCAGGATATAAAGGGCTACTAACGTAAGTGATTATTATTTTGATTAATTGTTAATAAAAAAATTATAATTATGATTATTAATGTGTCAAGACATTAATATATCAAGACATGTCTTGATTACAAATGAATTCCATTCATAAGTGTTTACACATATAGGTGTTCATGCACGTCAGTGTGTTTATAAGTCTTCTCTACCTTCTTGTAAATGCAGTTTATGAGGTCAGAGAATGAAAGAGCAAATGACTCCAGTGGGTCTGGATGATTTTAACAAGATTTATGGCTGGCATGCTACGATTTTCTGGCAGTGGCACTCACGAGAGATGTCAGCTCCTGTGAGATGTCAATGCAAAGTGAAACATGTAGATGTATGTTATTGTCCAGGGAGTGCAGGCACGAGTGAGGCAATCATGTGTCATGGCAATCATTGTGTTGTTTATTTGTGTGAACAAATGTAAATTCAAACATAGCTGAAAGGCCAGTGCAGCATCGGGAACGAGTCAACGCACAAAACCTTATGGATAGTTACAGTACATTTAAGTAGCTGTTCGCATTGTAGTGGCCTAAATATATTTTAGGATCCAGCAACAGAAATGCTTTTCAAATCAGTAAGCCATTTTACAATTAAAGAGACAGAACACATTTCATTGGAGAGGGAAAATGCAGTTATTGACATCTTTTGTTTATCTGACAAAAGAGACCAGTGGTTAAAAAAAATGATGAATGGTGAAGTTCGACTTCCGAGCTTTTGACATTGTGTGAGGATCGGCTTGCCTTATTGTCAGGTTTGATCAGTGCACAGACCTTATGTATGCAAAAGTAATCCACCAAGTGCCTCTCTCTTCACCGTGTCATTGTGGAATTGATGAAAAGTCTGTCAGCGGGAGGTTGTCATTCTTGATAAAGCGTTGCCATAAATCGCATGTGCCTCCACAAAAGTTAGCACAGTGACATCCCCTTCCTGTTTATTGTCTGCTTAGAAAGTTGCTTTTCCTTAACCAGAAGCTTGCATGCTCTCAGTAGTTCTACATTTGATACAGAACACTCTAAATTTGATGGTCCAGGTTTGACCTTTTGTCATGACTTATATTTTTTGGACCGCATTATCTGATTTGTACTTGAAATCAACCCAAATATATTTGTTGCTGATGGCGATTAAATTCTCTCAAATACAAAAAAAACACCTTCAAAATAGATTCTATGTTATTCTATATTAGGAAAATTCTATGACCGGTACAATAGCGGAGATGGGCAGAATTGTGTGCGAGATAAGTAGTGTATGTGCTTGTGCGTGTGTGTGTGTGCGTGCGTGCGTTTGGGGGGTGTGGGGGTGGTAGGAGTTGTTGCAGTGATTTGAATTGACTGGTACATGAATGCCTGCAAGCTATAACCATAAAAGTAGATTATCCTTTTGATGGGGGAATGGAATGGTAATGTCTTACTTTTCCCCTGGAGTTTTAATATAATTGTGTGGAATATCAACGATTAAGAACTTTTCCCTATTTCCCCGTTTTCTAATAAAGATATTCTATGCTAAATCACCTGCTTTGTGTTCCTGCTTGTGTATTGCATTCCCTCCTTTTTATAAAATGAGAAAAACAAACAGAGGTGATAAAAATGAAAGTGCTTCTGATTCATGTAGCATGTATGGTCTTAGACCGTATGAGTAAAATTTTGAGATATTTATGTTGCATTCTTACACTTGGCATTCATCAGTCTTTGTGGCACTAACATGGGTTTACTTGCCCTGAAGGTACTGCCTTAATATGATGTGTTTGTGCCATGCCACTAATATCATGCAGTTTTGAAGCTTTGTGACAGTTAAGGAATGCACTCATAAGTATAGAACGAGTTTCACCCTTCAGTTTTATTAAGCCCATACATTATATTAAACAAAGCAGCATTAATGCGTATAATATCACCTCTAAATGTTTATTCTTTGGAATCATAGGATCACACATTTACAAGTAAATGTCTCTCCGTGTAGCTCTCTCTGTCTGTGTGCGCAACCAAAAACCACAAACAGAGATGGAAGTTTTTTGCCTGACACTACTTGCTTGTCTACTAAAACTACACTTTTGTAGTACTTGAGTACACTTTCTTTTGATACTTGAACAACCTAAAGAATGAACAGATTTACTTTGGTGTAATGTGGTTACAGTTCTGTGTATGTCAATGGAAATGAGTGAAAAGGGTAGTGAGACATGTGTGCGTGCATGCATATTGACTGTATCACATCCAGTTTAAAAGTAATGCTTGTGAAATAACTGACAATGTTGTAATGATAGATATTGATAGAACTGTGGTGAGATTGATTCAGATAAACATTTCATAAAGCCACTCTTAACACACACCAGCTTAAGGCCCCTTTAGCAATGTAAATTGTTTTATTTCATGCACATGAATTACAGTCTGAATTCTAAAGTTTTCTCTTATGTGCTGTAGAAATCAGTCTCGCTTAATTTCGGTAAACTATGAGAATGAGAGGAACTAGGCAACACACGCACACATGCTCGCACCTCCTGCAACAGCTGAATGGAAAGTGTTCCCTTGCATTCTTAATAAATCTGAGGCAGAAATTGTTTGAGTGTAGTTTATGTCAAAGCAAAGTCTATTTAATGAGACATTCTCCAAGTGGTGGAATTTAATCTTCATTGTCTGCTAGGAGCAAACATGCATGTATGACCTCAATCAATGCTGACGGTAATTCCTTGTCATAAGTCAGGTCATAAATTGCATTTTTTTTCTTTGTCTTGTCTTGGTGACTCGATACACAGGGTCCATACGCCACATCTGTGACATCAAGGAACATGTTTTATTCATTAAAATATCAACAAAGCCCAGTGGTTGCCAGAGTCACTGATATTCAATGTTTATGGCTTGAGCTAAAAGACAAACTGGAAGGGCTGTTGTAAGCAAATCACTTCTTTCAAGAAGTGGGTTTTGGAAAATCAAAGTACAATCGAGAAGCTTATTGAGTCTGTCGTGTGAGGACGACAGGCGCCACCAACCCTAAGAAATGAACAGGCAAAGCCACAGAGCAAGTGTTTTAATTTTATTCCTTATAAAGTCATTTAACCCTGCACTGCCTCTCCCTCTGATTTTTAGATATGGTGCGGAAAAAGAATCCCCCTTTGAGAAGTTTTGGCGGTGAGGAAGAGGAGGGTGAAGCGGCAACGGCTGCAGAAGCTGCAGGTCCCGAGAGTGGTGATGCAGCAGGCAGCGAGGCCTCTGTTCCAGAGGAGCCATCAGAGTCAGGCTCGCCTGGCCCTGCCAAGCCAGACACGCCTGGTTTTCATTATCAGCAGTCAGGAAACACAGACGCCTCCCCGACACAATCAGAGCCAGGCCAAAGTCCTGATGGAGAGAGTGAAACTATCAAGGGTGTCGCTGAGACCCAGAGACATTTGTCATTGCGCAGGGGTCCAGAGGCGTGCGTCATTATACAGAGCTCGACCAGCAATGGCGAGGAAAGAGAGTCTGATCACAGCCCTCTAGTGCTGCCAGGTTCTGAAAGCATTCACACAGTGGAAGAGAATGGCTCTGAGCCCTCTCGGCCCCCTCTTAGCATACACGACGTGCACAGGCAGAGCGACGAGGCCTGCAGCCCACCAAGAGCTGAGAGCGGAGCTCCCCCACCTTCCTCTTCCTCCTCCACCTCCTCGTCACCAAAGCTGCAAGACTTCAAGTGCAACATCTGTGGGTATGGCTACTATGGCAATGACCCGGCTGACCTGATCAAGCACTTCCGCAAGTACCACCTGGGCTTGCACAACCGCACGCGGCACGACGCTGAGCTGGACAGCAGGATTCTCGCGCTGCACAACATGCCGCAGTTTCAGAGCCAGAGTCAGGTCAAAGACAGCAGCAGAAACCAAGGCATTGCCGCTGATCCAGGCTCACCTAGAGCCTCGCTGCTCAATGGCACCTATGATGTCCAGGTAATCACTCCCATTTTCCTCTTGATCTCATATCCTTTCCTATTCATTTCTGAAATACGAGTTTGTCACATAGAAGGTGCACAACGTGACCCACGCAATCCTAACCATGCCGCCACAGAACAGTTGAATATACTGCGCACTTTGAATTAATTGTCATTGATTTAATTCTGGCTTGCTCTCAAATATCTTGACTGAAATTAAACATCTTTCAAAAAGGTTGCTAATAAAAATTCCACTATTCATAAATATCCCACACCATTTAACATTGTTTATCACTGTTGACCGAATGTGCGTGTTTTTATTATGAGAATATAAGTAATTATGGTCTGGAATACTAAGGCAAAAGTAACAATAATTCCGTAGCTACAGTAATTTATTACGCATACAATTGGAAGTTGCTGAAGCGTGTGATCATCATCTTCATATTTTAAAAAGTAGAACATCTCTGGAGCACTTTCCCTCTTAAATCATTCTGCCTTCTATCTTTTTCAATTCAATCTACATGCCCACAAATTGTCATTATACTGTGTAAACCTTTGAAAAAAAGAAAAATAAATCTTTATTCAGTATTCAGGCTGAGTGGAATTTTCCATGCAGTAACATCAATGGCTGCAATTTCTCATTTAGCCAGTGGAAAGCGGGTGGGGGGACCTTTGGGAAGTCGGGCAAGGGGAGCCAGTAAAAACAGGGGAGTCGATTTATTTTAAACGATGGGTAATGAACAGATGTCATAGCTATTTATCTGCCCAGCTTTCATTGCGGTTTTGCTCTGCACTTCACCAGTGTCCTGTTTACAATTTAAGTGGCACATTTTGCGCCAGTGTTCCTTCAGAACAAGCCACTTTTGGAGGCGTTTGGCATTTGCCTGCTAGGGCGATTTGGCAGGGACTTGGACCAACAGGCTGTAATGGCTTTAATGTGACTTCTTAAGCTAGCCAAGATTTGCCCACACTTAATGCTTTCTTCTAGATTAGTAGAATGTTTTTATTTATTTTTTTTAATAAGGATTATATGTATGGAGTACTTCCAATTATTGTGATTTATGTGAACTTAATCACAATTTTTAATTTAATTTTTAACAGTAATAATTAGTATTTCTCTTTGACAATAATCTTATGTTATGTAATTACTAGAGCCAGCTGAACAAGGGAACTGCAATTCAAATGTAAATTTTCTTCATGTAGTTAGTTAAATCGCCAGTCGAAAATCTAAATTGTTTACTTGTAAAATACACTCTAATCAATCAAACTACCTCATCAAGTACTGTACAGGTGCAATACATTTATGTTGTATTTGAAAGTAGAATAAATTGTGTAACTTGCATGGCAGTAGGTTTGCACAGGGCATTTTATATTGCACTATACTATTTTAATGACAATAAACATGCTCAAAAGTATATATACAAGTTAGTTATAGTTATTAAATATGCAATTATGATACATCCTGACATCAGAAAACAAAATATCCTGCTCCTTCTGTATTCAATTAGTGTAAAAAGGAACCGTTGGGTGTATTTCATTTAAGATGCTATTTAAAAAAATATATTTATTTATATTTGTTTATCTCAATCTTTGGTTACAGTGAATTTTTCAATAGACAGAATTTAACAGGCAGCTGAGTTTTTGTTTAGAATGTCTGGGTGTATGAAATTAGTGTCCCTTTTAATCTACCTTTTAATCAGATAATAAACATATAAATTGCAGTTCCAGAGCTAGTGAAATAAAAAATAAAAATAAATCAGAGGAATCACGAATACTCTGTCTTGTTTATAATTTAACAATTTTTTCAATAGTTGAAAAACAGTCTTTCAAAAGGACAATTGCTTATTTTATAAAACCCTTGAAAAATGGGTTTTGGTTACTGAGTTATGTATGAGTTTATACCAGTACAACACACACTAACGCACCACCACGTCAGTGTCACTGCAGTGCTGAAAATCATCCACCACCCAAATAGTACCTGGTCTGAGGTCGTCATGTGATGGTTCTGAATAAATGGGACTAAGAGAAGCAGATGTCTATAATTATATAACTTGAAACGGTTTCTGTATGCTAAGTGAAACTGATAAAATGGGCACGGAGTGTACCTAATGAAGTGATTGTTTTAATTACAATTTCGAATGCAGTTTCTCCCCGTGTCCATGCGGGTTTACTTTCGGATACTTTGGTTTTCTCCCACGTTCTGTGGACGTGTTTTAGGTTAACTGGTGTTTCTAAAGTGCCCTTTGCATGTGAGTGTGATGGATTGATGCCCTGTGATGGATTGGTTGTCTAAGGTTGTTCCTGCCTTTCGCCCTGTGCCAGCTTTCCCACGACCCTGATCAGAATTAAGTGGATAAAAACCTGAATGAACACGTTGTTGTTTTAACATACTTTATTACTGTTGCAAAGTAGCAATTTTATGTTGTACCCATGTGCATTGGCAACAGATTTCCCTATCATTTCATAGCACTTTTATGACTGTGCATAATAAAACTGAGCACTGACATTTTGCTTTTTCATGCACTGTTGCTTGATGCCTAAAAACGTTTCAGAGGCTTCACATTTTTCCATCCTGCTTACTGAACGCTTTTCAAATTTCTTGTGTGGGAAAGTGAACAAAATCATTAAAGGACGCATAAATTGCTTTGTGTGGAGATAATCGCTTCTTTCTCTGCTGATTAAAAAAGGTTATTGAATACTATCCATCTGTTGTGTGTGAAGCATAATATACCAGTATCATTTCTCTCTATTTATAACTACACCCACTAATCACTTTATTAGGTACACCTTTTTTCTACACTCCCATCATTTTTATCAGTTCCATTGACCATACAGAAACAGTTTCTAGCTATATAATTACAGACATCTGCTTCAGTTAGTCCCATGACCACCCCGGCCCAGGTACTATTTGGGTGGTGGATCATTCTCAGCACTGCGGTGACACTGATGTGGTGGTGCATTAGTGTGTGTTGTGCTGGTATGAGTGGATCAGACCCAGCAGTGCTGATGGAGATTTTAAACACCCACTGCAACTGGACACACCTACCGTATAGCTTCAGAGAGTGTAGTTTGTGTTTGTTACTGCTTCATCAGTTCTCACAGGATGCTGCCTACAGCATGCTGGTTTATTGATGTTTTTGGTTAGTGGACTTTTTGCAGTCCAGCAGTGACACAAAGGGGTTTAAAAAATCTAGCACTACAAGTGTGTCTGATCCAATCGTACCAGCACACTGCATACTAACAGACCTCCACCATATCAGTGTGGCTGCAATACCTAGAATGGTACCTGATCTGTGATAGTACTTACTACCGTTAGAGAACAGAGCTGGACTACAGTCTGTACTTGTAGAAGTACATTGTTTCTATATGGTAAGTGTAACTGATAAGATAGACAAAGTGTGGAAACCAGGAGCTGTGCCTAATAGTGATCAGTGAGTGTGTATTGATTATTGATTGCTGTCATATTTTTCTAAATGATCATTTCCCTTCTTATGGTATATTTTGTCTGTGTCCCTTTTCCCCAGGTGACGTTAGCAGGTACCTTTATTGGCATTGGTAGGAAGACACCAGACTGCCAGGGCAACACCAAGTACTTTCGTTGCAAGTTCTGCAACTTTACCTATATGGGTAGCTCGTCGGTGGAGCTTGAGCAGCACTTTCTGGCTGCTCACCCAAACAAGATGAAAAACCCACCATTAGGTACTGGAAACGCTGAAAACAAAGCCCTGGAACTGAAGGGCAACTGCACTTCCTGGACAGGAGCAGAGGAACCAGGTACGTGGGCTGAGCGGGTGGCGGTGAGAGCAGAGGATGACTCTGTGGCAGGGTACTCCGTGCCAATCCGGCCTGTGGGTACTGACGTGTCAGCTGCGTATTACTGGTGCAAGTACTGCAGCTTCAGCTGTGAGACATCTAACTCCTCCAGGCTTTTGGAGCACTACGAAAAAAGGCACTGCCAGGCTGCAGGGCCAGAGGGCAACCCTAGAGAAAGGGAGCGAAAAACCAGAGAGGGAGATACAAGTTCAAGAAGGAAGGACAACCAAAGTGGCAAGGCAGGTACGGGCAGTGATTCAGAGACAGTTGTAACCAGTTACAATTGTCAGTTTTGCGATTTTCGCTACTCCATGAACCATGGACCTGATGTAATCGTTGTAGCACCGCTGCTGCGTCATTACCAGCGAGCGCATAGCATCCATAAGTGTGCCATCAAGCATTGCCCTCTGTGCCCCCGGGGCCTCTGTACCCCCGACAAGCATCTAGGTGACGTCTCATACCCATTCTCATGCCGCAGGAGCTCGTGCCCACACTGTGCATTACTACTTCTGCAGCTGACGCCTGTAGGCAGTGCCACCCCAACCCCTCAATCTTCTGTCACTCACCTGTGCGACCAGTGTACCTTCTCCTCAACCGATGTGGACCTGCTGCTGCTGCATTACGATAGCGCCCATGCTCCTCATGCCCTTTTGGATGCCAAGCCTGAGGATGAAGTGACTGCTGAGGGAGGGGGTCGAGGCCAGAATGGCGAGTACACCTGCACCAAGTGCCACTTCTACACCGAGGTAGAGGAGGAAATTTTTCGTCACTACAGGTAACAATATGCTGAGGGCTTATGTGTCCATAAGCGTTTCGCATAAACTTTCTTACAGAAATCCTTTTTTGAGTTAAGCCTTTGAAACCAATTAACTTTTGAGAAGTATGGCTGTTATTGCACTGTATGGCATTTTTCATTTGATTTGAATCATTCTGCGTTGTTAATTGACAATACTGTTAGCTTATATTAGTTTAGAAAATGCTATTATTAAACTATATATTCTAAAATATATAGTTAAAAATATAAAGTTAAAAATTTTAGTTTCATACAGTTTTCTGCTAATTATGGAATGAAAGTCTCGCAGCTGCAGTAAATATAAAGGTTTAAAGTCTAAACAGAAACCTACTGTTGTGATTTAAAGCATTCTTAAAAGCATTCTGGTACCTTAATCTTTCTTTTTATTTAATAGTATTATATAGTATGCTGTATTTTAGTAACCCTTCTATACTATCCAATCACAGTCTTAGAAAATGAATCTTTTGATTTTACATAATCAAATCATGCATTATGTAATTAAGCAGTTAGTAGTTATGATGAACCACTATTGTGTTCTTTTTAATAAGCAACAGATTTTCATCACTGTTGCTTCATGCCTTAAGTTGAGTAACACTGCAGAATAAATCCCCAATGTTTAAACATCAGGTAATCCTATCTCTCTTTAAAACATTCTCTTTCTTGGTTTGATTTAACTTGCCTTTAAGCCAATTGTTTAAGTGTGTGCAAGAGAGAATTTTCTGTATGAAAACACTTAAGCCATTAGAAGGAAGTCTTTTAGCTCATATTGGCTTATGGGGAGTTCTCCCATGAGAGATGGGCATCTCTTGCAGTACCTTAAACATAATCTTATGGTAGTCTTATGTTGTATTTTACAAACATGAGGTGCTTTGTGGGATTGATAGAAAATGGACCCTAGCTATTGTTGGTTTGGAGTACAAAGTGCAGAAAGAATGTACTTTAAATTTATTGATTTATGTTGTATCATGGAATGTAAATACTGAATAAGCACAACTGCCTTTTTTCTTTATATAATATGATGTCTTTGATGTATTTGTTATTAAAGAGACATAACTAACTATTTTAAACATATAAATATGATACATGCATATATTTTTAGTGTACAATAAAATGGGATGGAAAACTGTAATATTAAAACAGAACCATCCTAGTTCACTGAGTGAATTTACATGGATTTAATAATCCAATAACTGCAGAAAATCCGTTTTTTTTTTTTTTTGTAATTCGATCAGTGCATTACATCCACTTGGGTAATCAGATAATGGGAAAACTCCATGTTTACATGACTCAGGCAATAATCTGATTTCTGCTTTGCAACCAGCGAGTAATCTGACAGAAGGATGTGACATAAGCTTCAAACTTTAATAATTAAATAATTAGATTATTTTTTTCGTCAAGCATATGCTGCGTTTCAGAGTCTCCCCAAAAGTATTTGGCAGATATTTTGCTGCATTTACTTCCAGGGCTGCCAAATCTTACAAGAGAATCAAGCATCAGGTCTATGGTATCGAGCCCTAAAGAAGCAAAGCCTGTTACTACTTCTTTATAACTTTAGTGTCCTGTGTTCACATGCATGACATGCATAACCTGTCAGTCAGTAATATACACAGTGACAGCAAAATGTGGAATGGATCCAAAAAGCTTCAGTCCAATGCCAATTAGTTAGCAGTGCATAAATTGCGCAACCTTACTCGATTGCATGTCTAGCCACATAATAAATTTTACATTGGCTAGTGCATTGCTTTTTGTGTCCAGACCTTTTTTACTTGGCCCTGAACATATAGAAAATACTGTGCGCTTAATAATGTAGTCATGTAGTAGTGTACATGGATAACGAAACTTTTTTTTTTTTTTTAAATATTGAAACTTGTTGTCTCTATCTGGAAAGTATTGGATTTGACAGAGCAACATCGTTAGCAAACATCTGTCCTTGTGAAAGATGTCATATGCTAGAATGTGTTTTACAAATACCAAAGTTTTTGCTGTTGCGCCCAGTTTCCTATCAGTGTACAGGATACACACACACACATGCCATGCAGTGTATGTGATGTGCTTGTGTGCGTTTAGTCTGCGGCTGGTTGCTCCAGGTGCCTGTAGAGCTGTACTTGGTTTAGTTCAGTGACTGTGTTTCTTGGTGGTGTGTAGAGGCAATGTGAATAAGGCCCTTTTTGTAATCCAATTCTCTAGTCAGGAGAGAGAAATCAGACCTGCAAAACCTCCCCAGAGGTTCCCAGTTCTTCACCTTACACTGTATGGTGTGTGAGCATGTTTTTAAATGTGTACAGTGTATAAAGTGAGTGAGTGGGCATGTGAGGAAAAGCTTTCTGTGTTTGCACATGCTTCTCGATGAATCTGTAATGATACGTTCGAATTCAGGATGTGTATGTGAATGCCTGGTTTAGCATTAGTATTTGTTAAGCCATAGTGGTGTGTACTTTATGTATTAAATTTGAATATATTCTTGTGTATGTTTTTTTTTCCCCTGATCTCCATGCCTTCAACCACCTACCACAGACATGAAATTAATACTGATGTAGCAGCCTCTTCACTTCTGCACCCATCGGACCCAGGGTATAATATACCTCACGCAACACCAGAAAAATACAGCAAGGGAGCAAAAAGTATTTAAATGCAGGAAGGAGAGTGGCGAGGATACCAGGGTGAATTGCATTTCTTAGAGTTTCTGAGGCTTTGTTTTTTGGATTCTAGTGCTTTTCAGTGGTTTTGTCAGCTTGAAGTATGAAGGTGAAAAAGGTCAAACGTTATGCAGGTTTATAGAATTGTGGTGGAAGGTGGAGCCATTATGCATTTTTTATTTTGAATGGCATCTGGATTTCTGGGCTGACAGCTGCTGCTGTTGTAACCTGGTTGCAATGATTAACACACAGACCTACAGTCAAAATTAGATTAATTGAATAAAACACACTCTCAAGACAGGGGAGATTGTCACATAGAGTCCAGGAGGATATAATGTGTTTGGGATGGTGAATTGTATTACTAGTGTTTGATGCTTGCTTAGATTAAAATATATGAGCAATAAAAACCTTGCTTTTAGTTCTCACTTAACTTTGAAAGAGAAAAATTCATTATTATTAATATTATTATTATTGTTATTATTATTGTTATTATATGTAGAAATATAGGAGTAATGTTATGCAGTGTCACTCTGCTTTTATGTAATATAGTGAATTCCGTTTTTTAAATAAATCGGTTTATTTAAGAACGGTTTGGGTTGTAGCACAAGGAGTGTTTACATTTTAGTAATTAGATTTTTGGCAGAAATTCTGACTTTGACAGCAATCCAATTGGGTCTTTAAATAATGTT